>JACEOJ010000111.1:2373161-2424767 GCA_013761285.1 Campoletis sonorensis
GAGAGAGAGAGAGAGAGAGAGAGAGAGAGAGAGAGAGAGAGAGAGAGCGACCCACGAAATAAACCCAGTCTCAGAATGTGTGGCAGCTTCAGATTCAAACATATAAAGTCAAACACTTATGAGTGTAAAATGGAGAACGCGAGAGAAGACCGGGTGCATTCGAACCAATTACTCAATCCGCTCACTGGCGGATTTTACGTTGTTTTCAAGTATAGACTCTTCAGAAAATAGTCTGAATAAAGCTACATCCGTATTTACCGATATTCAGTCGCATGAAAATATATTGATCTTATGAAAACAAGTCAATTGTTTTCCTAATACTTCTGTATTTTTGAAAAATCACTTAGATACTGAAAATAAAAGTGAAGGATGATCAATTGAATTTATTCAATCTCACACAACTTTATTCAAGAGCTCACAAAAATCAAAAGTCAATATTCATTGAAGATAAATATGTAGGATCAGGAGGAAAAAATAACAGGGAAAATCAGGTTAATAATTTTATGTTTAATTTGAGACAGACAAATATTTTTGAACGGTGCTGTACGACCACACACTTGAATATGATTATATCATGGTGTACAACGTCCTCAAGATACAGGGCGTGTTGCCTACCTCCACAACATAATCGAATCGAAGAACCAATGAGTTGCAGAGCAATCTTTCCTTTCTCACCCCTTATTTTCGCTCCTATTGAATGTGATAATATTGCGATGATGAGGACGTCGACAACGAGAACGTGTTGCATGCGACACAGGATTCAAGCATCCAATCAAGACAGCATTGAATGTGCTTGTTTCGATTGCGAGCGGTTGTAAGTCGATCTACAGGAATGATAAATACAAGGATGAAGTATGAGGCAAGAATGAGCGTATGCAGTGGGATCGGGAACACAACGTGTTATGTGTATTGATATAGGGGGATCCTGCAGAAAAAAAGGGTTTTTCTTGTTTTTTTTTTTAATGTCATTGTTTTTTAATGAGTTTGAAATCGTCAACAAAATTTTGGTCATGTGCAATTGGTCTGCATAATTAAATCGCATTTCGATATGTCAGTTCAGTAGTTGCATTAGGCATGACAGTTCAAACGTACAACTTTTTTATTTCTGCA
The DNA here is from genome assembly GCA_013761285.1 of Campoletis sonorensis. Taxonomy (NCBI): domain Eukaryota; kingdom Metazoa; phylum Arthropoda; class Insecta; order Hymenoptera; family Ichneumonidae; genus Campoletis; species Campoletis sonorensis. The sequence continues at coordinate 2,374,272 of JACEOJ010000111.1, forward strand.
TTTTTTCCATCTTTCTAGATCCTCCGCGTATTTCATGCTCATTCGAAGCAAAAAAAAATAAAGTTGTCTTAAGCTTCCATCACAACGGATTCATTCCATGTGGATTTTTGAAAAATGTACAAATTTTTTAATCAGAACTATGAATTGTCGAGCCCAACTTTAACGGACCTCGTTCTCTCGATATATATGTTTTGGAATATAAACGTTGACATGATTGAAATCAGTGATGCGTGCAAATGACATCCTAGCAAACACAACTTGGATAATTTTTGTAACTTTCATGTTAAAGTTGTGCGAGCTTGTGTGAAGTTTGCATAAAATTTGTGAAAGTGTTCCAAGTGTGTTTGCTGGGACTTTTCTTCGGTGTTCCTGGTCCTTCGCAGACCAAAGTAAAATATCAGGATTTTAGCCATTTTCTCTCGCCACATACACAAAATTTAAGTAGAAATATCGACGCGGAATAATTGTTTTGTTTTTAAATTGGAATGCACTGGATGAATCGATCAAGGGACTGAAATATTCTGGGAAAATGTGATTTAAATTTGTTCATACTATTTTCCGAATTTTCCGTTCATCAACCGGTCAAAAATTCACAGGATTTGAAACGTTCGCATGGCAGAAATGAAGATGAAAAAAGAACGGACAGAGCGAGCGAAAAAGAGAGAGAAACTCTACGCGTAATTCGATAATCGATGCGAACGATTGGTTGCCACTCACAGGAAGATAGCTGATGGACACGGTAATTTCAAGTGTGGAAAAAATGGCGTGAAAAATGACAGGCAAAGGGGGCTACTGGCCCCTCACAGAATCGTGACGGTGACAAGGTAGGCAACACGATAGAAAGAAAATGGCGCTGGACAAAAGGGTAACGGACACTCGCATGTCAATACTGCATGTCGCTGTGACAGTGAAACGTCGATAGAGTGAATGTCTACCGTGTAGCGTGTTATCTTTTTTTTGTCGTTGTCAAAAGATCAAAATCTTTTTTTGCATCATCTTCTGAAATATGTTCGGATTACTTTGTTTTTTTTTTACCACCGGATATAAGTGTCAGTTTTTTGACTTTACGGGTCACCAGTTTACAATCTTCCATGATCGTTAACCACCTTTTACTTTTAATTTTTCGATGATTCACAATCGAACTTTCTCAATAGACAATTAATAAACAATCTACAAGTTACAATGGTTGCATTAAATTGAATAACAAAATCGCATTTGGAACTTGCCTGACCTCGTCACATTGTATTATTTGCAGCGAATTCTATAAAAAATTGTTTACAAGGTTCGACATTTTTCAAACAAGTCAGCGATTGCTGCGGTGAATAATAATGCGACCTTTAGCGTATGGTTCTTTATAAATTCAGTGTGGCAACTGAAAAGTTCGAGGGGCATTTTGTCTATCGGAAGTTTAAAATTCATCCGCACGTACGAACTTCCGCCTATACATATTATTATTTCTTACACTCTGTTACATTGTAGTATACGAATGGTGAATACTGTTTCACCACCCTTGCCGTTTTTTTTTCTATTTCGAAGCCAAACTCTTACTAAGACCAAAATATACACCGTCTACGCCATATTCCACAACGAAACCCTTCACTGGCCACATGCAGTCGCCGTACACTATTCCTTTCCCGCAGGGAGGGTAAAAGCTTCCACGGATAATTCTGTTTTAGTTTCGCATTACATCGCAATGCACACTGCCTCGACTCAAGGGGATGGTCGAGAGTTACGTGCAGTACGGCGTATATGTAGAACGAAAGGAAGTAACTGGCAAGGGCTTGAAAAGTGGGGGCATATTCACCCCATAGCAGACGCGGGGATTTTGCTACTCGCACGTGTAAAACTCTCGAGTATCCTAATGCCTCCTTCCCCTTCAATATACGTCTTTCGCTCTTCTTTCATCTCTTTTCCTCAGCTTCTCTCCTTCTCCCTTCAAATGTTTTTGCCTTTTTTCTTCTTATCCTGCTTATCACGCGATTCTACTTGTGCATCTAAAGCAAACCCTGAGGGCTTTTCTCTCTCCTTTTTTCTTTTTCTTCAACTTTTCTGTTCACTTATAACAAGAGATGGGCCGAACAGAGGGGGAGAGCAAAAGAGAGAGAAAGAGAGACGGAACGAGTAAGAATTTGACTAATGCAATCTCGGATGCTAAGAAGCCACTTTCCAGCAGGACTTCCATTGTCTACAACGGAAGCTCCTCTCTACGCGTTTCAAACCTCCCAGCGACACTGCCCTAGGCGTTATACCATGAATAAGAGAAAGAGAGAGAGAGAGAGTGATAGAAAAAGAGAGAACATGCAATTTAATGCTGAAAATTCGACCGCTGATACCCATTGTGTAAAGAAAAATAAAACCTCCATTGTGGGCTGTTTTTTCGAAATGGAGGATCTTCCAATGAATTAGCGTGTTATATGAAGGTTAATTGTTAATAGCAAAAAACTGTGTACCATAAGTTTCCCAAATACATCAACCGAAAAACTATTAACTAGATTCGTTCATAATACAATATACGGGGTGACTCCCGAACATTGGTCATAAAAGTAAACTTAAGAGTGTATAACCGAATTCTGAGTCACAAAGTTTCTCAATGTTTTTTGACCAGCCCCCCTCCTCATGAGATATCAATTAATAAAGTTAGAGAATGCACTTTTTTTTCAATACGCAATAAACTCCTGAAACTATTTCCCATGAAGCAAAAGTCTGTAAGACCGACCACGAACAGCATAAAATTTCCTTCGGAAAAGTTGAAAACAGGTCTTTTCTGTCATGAGTAACTTGGTACTGAGAGTGGATCGGGAAAAATGTCGTTCTCGCGGGCTGCCCAACGGCGAACGTTTATAAGATATTCTTCCGTTTTGCTCTCGGAGCTAAACTACTGGAGATTGACTCCTGCTACGGACTTTTTTTAAAGACAATTTTATGCACAACAAGATGAATCCCCATGGAATATAGGCGGTTGATCACTGAAATAATCGTTCTACGATAAGCCATATCCGTGAGGGGGGAGATCGATGAAAAAAAAACAGTGCCAAATATTTGACGAGATTTTTTGAGATTTTTTTTCACAGACCCACATTCGAAGCGACAAGTTTTGAAGTTTTCTTTGAAAAAGCAACTGACAAATCTCACTGATTGCCACTGATATATTTTCCTCGTAACATCGAAAAAAAATTTAGTTGATAAGAAATAAACAGAGAGAAGTAATACACTATATACGAAGAAAACTGAAGAAGTAGAACATGTTCCCTTGGTACGTCTTCTGTAAATTCAAGTGCTGCGTACATTTGAGTAAAAGATCGGAGATTTTCTTTCATTTGAATAAGCGAGAAAAAAGAAAGAACTAGAGCGTCTGCCAGCCCTTATACTCTCAAAGGTTTCGACGTTGCTCCGTCTTTACGTGAGAAAAGACTGTGGTGCATCAGAAGGTTGAAATTCTCGTGAGCACTATACTTGCTCTCATGTCTCTTGGCCTTCCAGGCATAAGCTGCTGTTCTGTGTCGTCTGGGCTCGTGTCCGCATATCGTTCACCGGGATTTTATCTTGCCGGGATTTGCGCATAAAGTTGAGGACACGGTTTATGCTAACTTGGATTCAACATTCTCGGACAAAAAGATGAAAACTTTTCAGACCGTCGTCAAATTATACGGAGATTAAAGTTTCGTTTTATTTAACGCGAATATATTATTATTCTTATGTGAAAAAGTTCTGGTTCAATTTTTGGCTCGTTAATTTTCTTAATTATTTCGTGTATTAGAAAAGCCAACGAATTTACTGGAATTTACTAAAAAAAAGAGTGTACGAATTTTGATTCCATATGATTGGTTCTACTTTTCCTTGAGGATTGTTTTCGTCGAGTTTCGCAGAGCAGGAAAAGTTCATCGAGGATATATTTTAACGAACTACCGGGGCGTCGATACTTTACCTTTGGGTTTAATTTCGTTCATGTACGAAGAAACGTGAAATCTATACGGCAGCCTTGCTGGCTGATGACTGTGGGTAAGAGATAGGACAAAGAAAAAACCAGAACGGAGAGAGAGTGAGTGAGAGAGAGAAAGAGAGAGAGAGAGAGAGAGAGAGAGAGAGCAAGGGTAAAGTCATTGGGCGCGTGAGTGCGGACGAAGGGTTCGTCGCTTCTGTGCGGAAGACTGATTTACAATACCCTCTGGCTTTCGCTGGCCAATTTGTCAGGGATGTCTACCCGCGTTTACTTTAATTAAAATCCTTTGCCTTCTTCTCGACTCTCATTTTAACACTGCACTCTTTCGTTCAAAACGTGACTGTCCCATTTACAGTTCATTTATACATATATATAAATAATTCGAGCGTCTGATTTCTAGCACTTTTCACTTTCTTCATTCCCGACATTATTCATCGATATCGTGACTCGGATTGAATTGTCAGATTTAAAAAATATCGTCATACGTGTTAGCGTCTAAATGCCTGGTTTTGAAAGAATATATTTCAAACGAAAATAACTCATACACGCAAACCTTTTCCTTTTGAACTTCAACCCTCTTGGTAGTATCTTCACTCTCGCCCCACTGTATGTTGCACGATTTACGGAGCCTTGGATTAATAAAAAGAGGAGAAGAGAGACAGAGAGGGGCGATGTTTCTCGGTTGCCGAGCTGTTCTCAGCACATCTCGCGTTTCACGGTATTGCAATTGAGTTTTTGCACCACCAACAACTAAAATCTTCATTTTGCGATTGCGTATATACACGAATTGCTGGAATGGGGGCCGTGACGAGAGTGCGATTCTCGTTCTCGGGTTTTATCCGAGATAATCCAACACCCGGCCCGTTCGAACGTTGAGCTCATGAACAACCTCGCAGGATTCTCTTCAATTCTTGCACCCCGGTGACTCATCCACGTAAACGTCCACATGCATGTACGGATACATCACTGTGTAAAAAGTTTCCCAACAAAAGGGCGTAACAAAAACGACTGTCGAGGTTAAGTCTTCGGAGTTTCGCCATTTGCTTTTTCAGCAGTCGATATTGTATGTGTCCATATGATTGGGCTGTTGCGCAGCATTTCCACATGAGGTGGACATGGAATTTATGAGCGTGACTCTGCTAGCTGCTGCTTGGATCGTAATAATCTGTGGGGGATTATCTCGAACGGACGCTCGGTATTCTGCAGCCCCTTTTCGATATTCGACCGTTGCAACGAGATGAGAAATTTAAGCCCGACTTTCCGATCGCTAAATATTATATCCGTAAAACGCGAGGACGAAGAAGCGATCGACAATCATTGCGGTATATACGTGCATCGCAGCCTCGAAAATATAGGCTGCGGCATACCTGGTTATTTAGCAAATCCGTATTACTCTGCTCACAAGCAAAGAATCCATCCTTTAATTAGGATAGTGATCGATGATTCCCTCCGCTTTAACTCTTTGTACGAAGACCCATAATTTGACTAGTATTAATTAGCGTTATTAATCCTGAAGGTACGTTTTACAGTGAATTCATCAGCCCACATGTTCCGGTTATTTCTGTTTGCATCTGGAGTTACAGTTGGGCAATAAATGAGATTGAATTTTACTCAGCGTATAAATATTTTGTAGAGAGTGATAGAAAATACAAAATAACAGAACATCACCACGTTTTTTTCGCCTTAACAACAATTTTAAAATAGCTCCGGAATAGGGTAAGTAACGAATGAAAATTATGATGAATTTTCAAATTATGCAAATACGATGCTATTCCATGGAACCGTGTTGAGGCACAATGCTTGTTCAACAGATCCATAAATATTTATTATATTGACCAGTGAAAAAAATATTTATCGAAAACAATACAACGACAATAGGATATCGTTCGTATGTTCGATGGATAGAGAATGTATAGATTAATACAATTCGCAACATGTATAAAGACTTCGCGACGAAAGGGAACCGATGTATTCACCCTCATTTCATCCCTCTCGCCTCAATCTACTCGACGATGGTCCCAGCGGGGGCCGCTTTCTCGAAAGTACATACATACACTGATATTTCTCTTAAATATACATATACATATATATGCAGGGGGTATTGTTGCCTCCAGGATATATCCTTCCACTATTCTCGAGGGTTGGCAGTAGGGAGATGGTGCTTGGTCGCATAATGTTCGAGTGACGCATAGGTAGTCTGCATAACTGCAGTCCCAGAGCGATTTACTCCTGCGGGCAGAACGGGGGATGCGACCAAGGAAAAAGGATATTGTTGTCTCACTCGGGTTCCTGAGCCGGTGACGTCGAGGCGCCGTGGACTGTATACAGTGACGCTCGTCTATCACCCTCTACAAACTCCCAAGCCCCTTTACCCATCGTCCGAAAGCGTCGAGGGTCAGACATCTCCGCGTCTTGCATCCAACGCACCCCAGCAGCGTGAAAGACGTCGGATTTTAATTTACCACCCCCTTTCAACCACGTTCGCGCATTCTCCGCGTGAAAACACCCTATCACACACTCTTCATTTATTTCTCTCACATCCCAGGTCGTCAATTATGCCCGAACGACAAGCCAACATTTTTATTCGCTACCAATATTACAATTTTTTCATTTGTATTCTTTTTTTCAACTCAATCACCATCATAAGCAAAAGTATATTTCTGTTTATTTACTTTGGTAAATGTTCGTATTGTAATTTTGTCCGATGAAAAAAGTCATTGTAAATTTTATTGTTACTGTTATTGCACCCATAATTTTCTTACGGGGGTAAAGTTTAAATTTATCGTCGAACTAATCAAAAAGTTCTGGTTGACGTAACGAGGAAATGTTATAACATATTTAATGCGCTGTAAACTTTCCTTTAACTCCGTACGCTTTTGAGTACGCTGAGAGGCCGTTATTATTATTATTATTTTTTTTTCAAGTTCGTTTGGACCTTTAATCAACTTGGACGAAACAGCGTCAAAGGTTTTCATTTAAACTTCATACTTGAGATGAATCCCTTGAATCATATCGTCAATGAGAAACTTCGCGATTCATTGCATTTTGTGTTGTAGAAATGTGTAATTTTTCGTAATTACGAATCTTATTGTGTAATGTCTTGAAACGAGGACTTTTTTTTCGAATGAATGTGAGCGAAATGTAGGTCTTTTTTCATTACGGAATTCAACGACACTCGATTATAGCCAAACTCGTACCTTTCGTAATAATTCTCTACGATAAAGACGAAAGGTCCGAGAATCTCTTCAAATCGACGCGTCACTTAATTCTCAACCCTCAGGTCCTCTCCTTCTTCCTCGCTCTTTCGCTTTCCACAATCATAAGAACGAAGATTCACAGAAAATAATCCATTTGTGTTGAAAAAAAAATTAAAACATCACGTTCTTGAAAATTCGGTGGGCCAGTTGCACTTTTCTTGGACTTTCGTTTCTCTGTGTTTCGCTAGGCATTTCATTTAACAGTTTGTTCTTGACGAGTAAGAGAATGAATGAGAGTCAATGCAGCTTTCTTTATTCTCACGGTACGCGTTTATGCAAACCTTTGCACCAGTGTAAAGAATTTTGCGTTCTTACAATGACTGTCAACAGTGTGAGAAAGAGTGCGTTCACTTATGCTAGACGGACTTAAGGGAGTCCTCGTAATAATTCACTGAATGATTTAGGTCCTGTCGGTGAAATCTTTTCCAGTATTTATAATATGTACATACAACAACTTTGTATATTTGCCGCTGCGTACAGGTAATTCCATGGATAGTGAATCGATAAGAGAGTAAGCGATGGGACATGAATTAATTAATCTCATACATTTCTGGTTCCGTCTCAGATTATAAAATCTAATGGTGCGTGAAGGGTCATAAAAATCGATAGTAATGATATTAAACATGCTCCAAAATCCATGAACGCCGTCGTCTAAGCTATTTGCAAAATTATATTTCAAATAACTATGATTATAAATATTGCGATCAACATTGTTTTTTATTAAAAAAAGCTTACAAGTGATCAAATATCTGTGATAATGACACAAAAACCTGGAGGCTTCGAAAAACGCTTATTTTTCCACGGAATACCCCGTGGATCAACCCCTCCATCTTTATATACGTCGGCCCCGTCCCGTTTAATAAATCACGAAGATTTTATACCTCTGCTAGGAGATGTATATATAATACATGCAAATATAACGAGAAAAGTTCGAGTATTTATTCATCGTGCGAGAGTATATATGTGGAAGAGAAGGAAAGAGCTTTTTGCCTCGGTTGGTACTTTATTCCCGTAGCTTAGACGATTCTGAGCAAAGTCTCGTATATACAGTACATTTATATACATATGTTTATATTATGTACATCGTAATCCTTCATTCTGTATCTCTGGAACAATATATTCTGCCACCATAAACAATTTACAACAGAGTGCACTTGCGCATACGGTATTATTGTATAGATTTCATAAACGTAAATATTTAAATTCCTGAACAACAAGCCACGTTGCTCTATCTGTTACAAAATAAATATATATAATATTACATACCACATATCGTACGTCATTTCGTCACGATCGTTGCTAATCTGAATCGCCACGAACTCCAACCAAAACATGTATGGGCGAGAGGCGTCTATGTACGTGATGAAGTTGGAGCGCGAGGTGACCGAATGGAAAATCGCGTCACGATACATATACCTCTCACATAATACTGTATGCACATGTACATATGTAAACTTTGTATGGTATGCTTTAGATCTACCATGCCACGCATTCGGCTTCAAAAGTAATAAAACATCCGGTGGTATCACATGAAATATCGCTTTGCAGTTTCGTGCGTCTGATATGCACGGTATAGGCACTCATACATATCTGTATAAATATATGTGCAGCTATCGAAATGTAAATATATATTTAATATAATAAGATATGTGATAACACGCTCTTTGCGATTTCTCGGATGCTTTTGTACCCTAAGAAACGGATCTGAGGATCCTTAGGATTCGAAAAAATGTATTAAGAAGTATTGATGATTTGTATTAATTTCATGGAGTGTATTAATTTGGAGAGAACGATTTCATTATGTATTTAATGATATTAGCAGATCAGTGTTACCGCACCAAAAGGAAATTCGTATTCTCAGATGTCTTTTATATTTGAAAAATCATCAATATCTTGAAATAAAATGAATTCATTATGCATTTAAAAGTGTGCCGACGCAATTATTTTGAAGCACCGGAAAATTTTGAATTAAATTTTTCGTCATGAATATGTAGTTTATCGATTTCTGGTATCTAAAGTTCCGTAGATATTCTTTTCACATGAGTATTATAGAGTAATCCAACAACTGATAGTGATGCCATGCGAATTTGTCTCCCTCGGAGTAGTCGCGTTCACGCGGATTTTGCCTCTTCATCCCCCGGGGCTTCTCTTTTCGCGCCAAGTTAATAATCATAGGGGTTCGCGTGTCGTGGACACTGCGCTTCACATGCAAATCGGACAATCACGCGTGATACTGCAGAGAGTATCCGAGCTAGTTCTGTAGGATATTATGTGTCTCTGTGTGTGAATTTGTCCCCTGTTCCCTCTATATCTTCCTCTTTTACTTTTTCTCCCTCTCTCTCTCTCTCTCTCTCTCCCGCTCTTTCAATTTGTCTGAGCAGAGAGCATCGCGCACAGCTAGTTTAATTACATTACCCCTCTGCCCCCCTCTCCGTGTTCGTTTCTCCCTCTGTTAGTTGTCCTGTGATTTCACCACGCATCCCCCCATCTCTCTCTCCCTGTGTCTCTTCCTATTTATCCTCTTCTCTTTTCAGTCACTCTCTCGATTCGTTTGTACCGCTGGTTTCATGAGAGGCTAGCCGATCCACTGTCCACGGTTTCTCGACAGTTCTCGACAGTTCTCTAACAAATCTAAACGAACATCGCCATATATGCGAAGAGACAAAAACAAAGAGATAATAGAAATTTGCTCACAGTATAGTTTACGTTTCATTTGATTCTATAACTTTCCCAGGGATACAATCATCAACAGTAAATAATCAAAATTAGATTCTCCGTTTTTATTTGAATGCGTGAAACTCTAACTGATATTGGACGAGGTGCAAATTTTTTGTACCTTCGAAGTAATTAGGGACTCGAATGGCTGGTTAAATTTATGTTAATCATATTCATGATGTCCAAGTCCATCGTCATACGCGTGATCTTCTTTCTTTGCGGGAAGTCAATCGTTTTGCAAATAGTCTATAATCTTGACGACCTCGGCTCCTGACAATGTCGTCAACTCCGCATACTTGAATAAAACGTATCAATTGTAGAGATAACAAGAAATCGGTACTGCTTTATAAGTGACTTAGGTTTGTAGTCAACTTTCTATCTTTTCAAATGTACAAATTAGTATTTATAATTTCCTACGATTCACAAATGGATTTGAAATCTTAAAGCACTACAGATTTCCTTTCCTAAAGCTCGAGGTTGTTGAAAGAATATGATAGTAATTTAAATTTTCATTTATTCGATTCGTCCTCGTTTGTTGCACGACGTAAACAAAAAAAAAATAAAAGCTGGAATCGGATTCAAAAAGAGAATGAATTTAAAAGGCTACCCCTCTAGTTTTATATTATCAGATAGGCGCGCTCGTATATGCATCTTGTTTGTCGTTGTTCTTTTTTTTCATTTACTCTTTCACAATTCGCTTTTATCTCCCAATCGGGAGTAAGCGGGAGTACGCAATAGGAGCTAATTCAATTGCCTTTCGGCCATGTGCTTCAGCGACACAAATGCTTTGCTCTTTTTATCTTTCATACCGCGTTTCATGGAAAAACAAAAATCTATCCCGGTCTTTGCTTTTTATTCAATGATAAATTTATCATATTTTCCCGGCGTTTTGTGGTAGCAACGATATCTATTTTTCCTTTGAATACGATTTCAGTATTTTTATTCATTTCTTTTTCATTCATTTATCTCGTCTCAGCCAAACGAATTTCTCCGTTCCATCCTAAATCTTATGTATGTGTGTTTATACGAAATAGTCGAGTGTTTCGAAAAATATTCAACTTTTAAAGAGGATTCGTGACAGTTGTAATTTGCATTTTCCTTTTAAACGTGAGGATGAAAGGCCGCCGAAGTAAATATGAAAAGTATAAAGCCAATAAAAACAATGAGAATATTCCTCCCTTGGTATTCTTATCACTATTATTGTTATTATTATTGTTATACTAAAAATGTAAGCTCACCGAGTGATGGAAAGCGACCGTAAGCCCCGACTGCCTTGGATCTCCGGCATACACGTATACCGTCATACCTTTTTTTTCTCGAACGACTTAAAAAACCGTCAGCAAAGTGGAAAGAGTGAGTGTTTGCTCAGACTCGGCAGGAAAACACTACGTGCAATTCCCTCGTGAGTTTTTGCTACTTGAACATTCGACTCACGTCCTTTTAGATATTTTCATCTTAGACCGAATGTAAAATGGTATAGGCTTGGCATCTCTGACACTCAAACATGTGGCTGCATTTTCCAGTAAAAATATTGCAGAGTAAATGTTTTCCAATGCTTTGGCAGTTCTTCAATATTGGAAATTTGTCTCTCATGCGCAAAAATAATGGTTCGCGAATCTTTAAATAGGAAATAGCACACTGTAAGTATATGATAAATTCAACCGAGCATAAAAAAATGATGGTCGATTTTTCTGCCAAAATGTGACAGCGAAAAATGTCACAGTATCGGATTAAATGTTGACCCATTTTTTGGCCGATGTCGAAGTATTTCATCATTCGCTGAAACGAATACAAGGATTTTGCGTCAAAGTGTTAAGAAAAAGCTTCAAGATCGTTGCTTCATTACGATTCGGATGCAGTTCGTCGCATCATGATTTCTCGTCTGGTGCGTTCAAAAGGTTAGAACGATCGATGATATGATGAATGGAGGGAAGTTACATCGAGAAAGAGCGAGACAAAAGAAAAAAAACAGAGAGTAGAGGAAAGTCGAGATGATTTATTACGTAGCTCGTTATTTTGGAAAACTCACCGAGGTGCGATTCCACGCGATCGTTTCAATTCCCTAATTCGGGAATGATGTCGCATTGTGGGAATGAACAGCACGTTTGAGAGAGGGAGTGCGAAAGAGAAAGAGGCTAAAAAGGAGAGGTGAGTGAAATGGCTATTGAATTGTATGACTCGATTCTGGTCTGCCAGTGCTTTTGTGGAGAGGGAGGGACGAATGAAAAGTGGGGGTCCATATTCTCTTCCTCTCTTTCATTTCCTCATAACCTGGCTTGCTGCAAGTGTGATTTATACAGCTCGGGGTGGTTTGTCGAACGATTCGTCGGAGGCCAGGAAGTACCACGAAATTTATCGTTCGGGCCCTTCCGAACTAGATTTTATCGTTTATCAATAACGTCCTTCCCGATATATACATACATTCAGCAGATACATAGACAAATAATATGTAAATACATGTATACAAATCTAGTTACACAGAACAACCATGGAAGTGAGAAACTATGTACGGTCGTTACCGAAGTTTTATCTGATAAGTTTCATTCTTCGCATATCTAACTTGTAAAATAAATGATGATGATAATGTCGATAATTATATTAGCTGATGATGATCCTGAGAATTGAGTTGAGAATTGAAACATACTAAACAACGTGCTACGATTTATAGGATGGAACAGGATTGCATCCGATTAGGACCACAAAATCTTCACTATTACTAGTTTTCAACACTCGATCTAATTTTGACTATTCTTACCCTCAACATTAGAACAGAATCTAAGACCTGAGGATATTATATTAGAATTAATGATGATTTTTTCCAATAATTCCGCTTTTATGGAAAGTTCAATTTTCATCCAATTCAATTAACAGGGATTAAGGTTTGAGATTATAGAGTAAAAGTGTGTAAAGATGCGATGATTATTCGCTTCGAGTTAGTATACTGTGCAAGAAATAGTTTACTTAATGAGTTTTATGTAGACTGGAAAAACAGCTAGGGCGAGAGCAAGATACTTGCATCGGAGAATCTGTTGCGGAAATCACTGAATTATTTAACACGGGACCTGCATCGATCATCCGAGTCACGCGATACGTCGAGATCTTTTACTTCCTCAATATGCGTTTACACGTAATTTTTGTTGTATGTATATATCACAAAGAATTAAAAGGTTTGTGTATATACATGTGTGGGTACATATCAGCGATGTACAAAAGCTACTAGAGGCGACCTAAGTTCTTCCGAGGCGTAGAAATCGTTGACCTCGATTTTAGTGCCCCAGAGAGTGCGGCTCCCTCCTTTTTTTCTTCCATATCACGGCATGCGCGAGGCAGGCAAACCAAGTGGGAAATGAAGTGTGTGATGGATGTGGAAAAGTCAAGAGAGATCGAGCACACAAAAATTTTAATCGAGACGTATAAAGTAAAAAAATGTCTGCACGTGTTTTTTATAACGCTGCATGAATTTCGCAGAGTCCTTGTAAAAAAAAAAAGAAGAAAAACATATGTTCCATAACATGAACTATTTTTTTGTATGTTCGTGATTGAAATAAAACTTGTTTTTCTCACATGCATCATATTGCATATCGACAAATTAAATCAGATATTCATTTCGATCATATTTTTCTGTTATTTTTGCTTGGTTCCCGAAAATGGACAGTGAGCTGTAGTGTTTTGTTTGAAAGTGTTTGGCTTTGACAATGTTTCGCGACTATAACGTTATAAATGTATATTTTGGGCAACTATTAAACCCATCCGGTACATAGAGGATGCAAAGTCAAGTTGCAAAATTACACATCCATGCGGATAAATTTTGTACTCTCGCAGAATTGTGCGATCACGTATTCCTAACGTGCAGCCCGCTGACGCTCTAATGAGGGCTTTATTATGTACGACGTAGAAATTCATACGTACGTATTTGAATATTTATATGCACGTGTTTGCATATATATACGTATTAATATTTATGTGCTGATAATATGTCGAAGAAAGTTTACTGAAATCTTATTATCAAATATACTGTAAAAAAGAAACTGTGCGATTGGAAGATTCTCTTCTAAATGTACGAGGTACTGCGATGATTCCGGAAAATGGCCAGTATAATAATCTAAACAATTCTGAACTTAAGTTCTTGTACCGGTTTATCTTCAGACTCGTTAATGGAATGAACAGATCGATAAGACATAAAATTCCTATCGAGAATATTGTGAGAAATCACTGGGTTCCTATTGTAAAAAAAGAAAATTTCCATTGGAATTTTAATTACTTTCATCAACTGTGTCATGTACAGTGTTTATGCTTTTTTGATATTCCAAAGCAGAAAATGATAGATATTCAAAAGCGTGTATGCAATCGGCGAACAATGTAAGTTTATTGGATGAGCCCAATTTGTATCTTAATTTTGTTCTGGACCAAGCAGCAGTAGTTGTGCTGTGGTCGGACGTCTACGCACAATTCAGATCTGCGGTGGCTGCAATTTTCTCTCCTGCCCGTATATGCCCATAGACAATACTTACGGTATATATGTATATATGAGTAGATTGTTGAAGAGAAGTGAAGTGTGCTCCACCCGCCAGCAGGTAACCGTTGCAGTAGGTAGCGCAGCGGCAATGCAGTAGCCACTAGTTATAACAAGACCGAGATGCAACAGTGGCCAGTCCAGCCTTCACACATATACGTGTGAGTGTATCTAACCAGTAGCAATAGCAAGAGAGTATGTTGCCTCTCATTTGAATGTATGTACATATGTATAAAGTATATTTTGCCCTACGGGCCATCAGGAACGCCCGGTAGAAAGTAAAATTACACGGTTAACTCTCGCCAGTTCAGCTCGGTTACTTACGAGCCGTGCAAAAGCTCTCATCTCTGCTCACATACTCCGTATTCACTAGCTACTCGTGTTTATGGAAAACGCGTCTATATGCGCTCCATTCAAACTCAGACATGCGATAGACGATTTGAAAAACAAAGAAAAAATAAACAAATAACTCGACATTTTCGTTGGTTATGTGTTTATCTGCATTTGCAAATCGGAGGTTAAAAGATGCACAGTTGTATATTTTAAAACATCGTTGAATAACCCCGTCAAAAGATGGTACCACTTTATATACAGATAAAGATTATTGGAGTAGATGTGTGTGTGTGTGTGTGTCTGTCTGCGCGCAGGCTCGGGCGTTTCTGTTAAGGGGAGAGACACACTGTAAAAGCGGTACCCTTCAGCTTTTCAATTCCCGTTTCTTCTAAGCACAAGATACAGTTGAATTTCTTAATAAGACCATCTGCAGATACCCTCGATATACCCGCCGTAGTCGACGACTCAGAGGGTCCAACACGCGATTCGATTATCCGTTCGAACTTTGGAGACGGGGCAAATCTACTTTCACTACTCTCACGTGACCTCGATCACTCCTATAATTTATACACGTATATAGTGGATCCGTGTACTGTAGGGACAGAGTAGCATGAAGCTAAAGGTCCGGGCTCATTTGCATATTTCAACGAATTCGCTTTATAAGCAGGACGCAAGACTGGAGGAACGAATCTACACCGCACCCTTGGTAAAAGTTTATTCTTGAAATATCAGGATTGTAGTTCATTTGGAATGTTGTTAAACAACAAAAATTAATCAATCTCGCCCTGATAAGGGAAAACTGATTGTTTTATTTTGAGTTGATCGACTTAATTAATTACAAGCCATAACTTTCATGCTGCGATTTTTGTCTCCGACTAAGGAAACCATACATGGTGAATGTATAAAAAGTGTTAAATATAATAATGGTTTGTCCTGTATGTCATTGAGGCATTGGAGTTTCTCGAAGAAATATTATCAATCCATTAATTTGCAGATGGTATCCTTACGAATAAACGTTCCTGGACTTACTTTGTGGTCAATCCCGAGTGCCTGCGATCTAGTGTTAACAAGATTTATTCTCGATACAGACATATAAAGACTGCGTGCAGCAGTCCTGGTTAAATGCCTCGTAAGACTCGCTCTCATTGATAGTGGTCGTAGAGTCGCATAGCGTTGTATACACACATACGGAATATACCTCGCACAGACTTGACAGAGCAGCTTGATTCCCTTGCAGAACTTTCGACAGTATATACATACAATACATGATGGTGCTTGAGAACGGGACGAGCTCTCAAGGTTCTAAGTAAAAGCACGATGAATAAATAAGGACGCTAAGGAATAGGCAGAGTTACCCTATTCGAGTCTCAATTTTACTACGAGGGAGTAAGCGTAGGTCTTATTCTCTGGGATCCATCAATATATACGTTGGGTGAAATGCGCCGATATGCGAAGTACAGTTACCGGTATGTATCTATTCGATGGGTATATTTCTGAACGAGAGTCCCTCGGGAAGACCGAAATAGGGTAACGTCGATATCTCGTAGATGGTTTGACACTCATCCCTTCTTATCATCGATTGGAAAGAAGCATGTGCTTTGTATCGGAAATTTCTTAATACGTCCTCACGAACCCCGATACATATCAGTCCCTAAGTCCTCTTTCCAACGCCGACTTTATCGTTACATCGTTGAATTTGCGCTTGTGCGGGGGAATAAGGGTGCGAGTGTTGGCAGGACCGTCACGAGTTGATGAAAGTTGATAGATAAACACCTTTATCCGCAGAAGAACAACGAAATGTATGTCAGAACCGCATTGGCTTTGGAATATTCATCATCAATTCATGATAATACATTCGAAAGCTTTATGCAGGAGCTTTGGTTTCATTCGACTCAAATTGTGTCGCTATGGCTTTGTAATGCTCTTTTTGTGTCGTAACACGTATACGTCTTCCTCAGGCTTATTAACTCCTCTACTTAGGGCATCTCTTTTTTATACGGACGTTCGTATACAAATGTGTACCCATGGATGTGTTTAAGCATGAAGAGAAATACGCAAGAAGACTATATGTACCGCGTAGACTGACTTGATGCGCCCACGTATCATCTTATCGCCTACGCCTTAGCCAACGCCCACAAACAATGTATATACATGTCCAATGTTGAACCCTCTCTAGGCACTACTGAGATTGAGAGTACACTAAAGATATATACGAGCGCACAATGTCTATGCTTTGAGGCGTTGTATGGGCACGCGTAATTACGCGGCGGGACTGACGACGAGAGTGCTCAATGCGAGCTAAGAAGACGAAGAGAACCTTTCGTTCAACTAATCTGTGTATCTGTGTTGAGCCAAACACGTATATATGGAGTGAAGTACGGAGTCAGATATCTCCGGGAAGCACTTTTACAGCCTTAATTGACCAAATGATTGTCTGCTAGGTCGTAATAGAGACGCTCCTACTAAATGAGAAAGGCAACGACTATATTGAAAAAGTAATCCAAATCTGTGAAAACTAAAGTGAAACTGTAAAACAAGATTCGAATGTTATTTAGTCGGATCTTTATAATTACTATCATTAAAATTAAATGAAAGAATCTCGTCTTGAAGTGGAAACTCGAGAAAACCCTGTGGGGAGGTCAAACAGACATACAGATAATTGTAATGGCAATAATAATAATAATAATAATAATAATAATGGAAAATGAGTCTACCTACACAGAAGACTTCTGACAATCAAAAAGCGTGCGGGAAAATTAATTGATACGTATGAGCACTCAATCAGTTTTTTCGGATCAATTTTCAATCAACGGAACTTTGGATCTTGCAGTCAAGAAAGCTGGAAGGCGTTTTTTGGAATCTTGGAACATCTGCAGTTTCTGAATTAAACTTTAATGATGCCCGGAACGTTGAATAAGCTATTTTTAGGAATCATCGGTTTGCTTGCGCCGTCGGTAATGTTGGACTATCAACAATGTGTTGAGCATATGGAGAGTGCCGCGAGTATCCAATATCTTTGAAAGTTAAACTCGTGAAAGTCTCAAATGAAGAGATCCAGTTGGCGAACGTGTACGAAAAATATATGAATATACACATTTGTGTGTGTTTGTGCGTCTGCACGTTCGTGTTCCCTGCGCTTAATATCCCGAGAAGGCTGGTGATAGGTGATCCAGTTGAGGCGAACATACGAAGTCTGTTCTTGTTTCCTCGGACTCGCACCCATAGATTATTATGCAACAGGAAAAAGCATCTTGTTCATTCGTCTCTCAACAGACTATTTGTGTGCCTCGAAGAAGCAACCGGGTGGGGCTCGTCGTGCAACTTCGATAACAACCCCTCCTCTACTCGTTCCAGAACACGAGACTCTGCTTGTCGCCTCACGACCCACGTACAACTATCCATATGTCCAATGCTCTTTCTACTAGACTAGGTCATAAATTTGCGATTGGCCGATTCTATTTGCACCAGCTTCGTATTCTTGATGCAAGCACGCGAAACAAATCTAATCAGTTCAGCCAATTCGCAATTCACTTTCGAAACACACGTCACTCTTTTTGGCACCGTGAAGACACACGGGAAATCATTAATTGGATTAATCTCTCTGCTGGTTATAAAGCCCATGCTGGAAATAAAGGGTCATTTGATATTTTATTCCGAGTTCCGAAGTTCCACTTCGCATTTCACCGTAAAACCGCCTCTTTGTATCTCTATCAAATGAACTTTTACGCTTGTAGAACTAGTGTTTCGATTACGTTAAATACAAGTAGTGACCAGGCACGACGAATGGTCGTGATAGGAGTAATAATCAAATGTATCCAAAAATCATTTCCATCGATTGGTTGGACTGTAAACCAAACTAACCCAAAGTGAGTGTTTTCATAAACTTGGAGACTCAGCCTCTTGCATGAGGATTAAATGTCCGAAGCACTGGTGTTTGCTATGCAGCTTCGACGTGAGGAAGTGTTCTTATCCAAGAAATGCTTGGAAATGGTCATAATCAATAAACGTACATGATGGAGTTACTAACATTACCAAAAATTCATCAAATGTACCATAATGAAACTATTGCTTGTAATTATGCAATTAGTCAGGCTATCGTGCCCACTCCAGAGTTTTACAGAAAAGAACGGATAATTAGAACGATTCAACGGTTTAACGGTTTTCGAGTCGGATGGACATGTTACAGGAAAGAATTCCGAGAGAGATGTATAGTTGAATCACTCTTGGAACTTATCTTTGTCGATGTGTGTATACGTATGTATATTTTCGGTTCCAGATACGGAAACGTGCAGGATAGAAGGAGAGAACACGCGATGCAAGCGGGCAATTTATTGCAATCAGTGTCAGAGGGCTCGGTACACAAAAAGTCAACGTGGAAGAGTGGAGAATACCAGGGGCCGTGTCGACGATCCTGCCACAGGGGATGGCGCGCGGTTGAACAGACCCTGTGTGATTCGGTGGATAAGAAGAGTGAGGAAGTATACGTCGAGCAAGATGCGCCGCTGGGATTGAGGCGAAAAGCAAGAGTGGAGAATGTTTCGTGGGTGGTTGTAGTGGCTGCCGTATATGGAGACGATCACGAGGGGTCATCGGCCATGTGATTCAGTTCCGTTCAGAAACATCGCTTGGAATAGCACGATCTCCGATCTGACGTGTCTGCTGCTGTACGCTTAACGGTTCATTGGATGACTTTATTTACTTTTTTCTCTATATTAGAGCACTGTCGCATGGTCCTTAATGTGAAAAACCGCAACGCAGATTTTATATGACAACAGTCAAATGAACTGAGTCAGTCCACCATGTATCCCCAATGAAACGAGTCACTAATTACAGGGCTGCGTAACAACGTTACCCTTGCGTTCTCTCAATATGCATTGATCGCTCCAGTAGGTCAGTGATAATTCTACTGCCGTGGAATTTACTCGTCAGCGCGTGAGAGCATTGCACCCTAGCTCTCCAAATATCGTGGAGAGTTCGGTTGACGATACAGTTCAGTTTGCATTGTCGCGTCGACCCGACCAAGAGTGAGCAATAGATCCGATTCCTTTGTAGTGTATAATTGTGCCCCGGGTTTCGATCGAAAGTGTACCACGTGTGGAAACCTTTTGCGACTGTCTCTTTGCACCAACATGAATCACTGACGAGGCACTAAGGATTTTCCATTATCTGATGTCTCTCTCTCTCTCTCTCTCTCTTTCTCTTTCTACGTTCGCACACATACATACGGACATACTACAAACCTGAAGTAATTCAGTAGCTGGAGCTGAGCGAACGGACGTGTTGACTCTCTGCCACTATACACAGCAGTCCCTTCTGTATGTCCTTGCCGCCATTTCTCACTCTCAGTACACCTGCTGTCTATCCAGGCTCACTTCCTCATGTGACAAGCTTGTCACCACCACAGTTTCCTAATCGCTTAACAAAGCCCCTTTCGATCTCACTAACGTTTTGATTGTATGCACTAGAGGTTTCAACGAGATGTACAATATGTATACAAAGCTTTTGCAGTCTTCCCAGAGCATGTTCAACTATTCAAGCTTCAGAACGGATTTGCCAAACGCGTGTCACCATTGTAGGCCAGTGGGACACATAAATTCACAGAAAAACTATGGAAATAAATGTTTCGTAGGTCATTATCATACCACATTGCTAGGAATCAAAAATTTGACAAAGGGGTCCAGCCTAGCTACGAGTTTAATTCATTAAAACTTTTACATTGTTACCTTTTGAGCTGACCAAAGTGTCAGTTTAATCACATCACTAGACTTTTATACGTTCTACCAAATAGTGTAACGTCAAAGAGCCAACGTAACGAACGAATCGTCCGCATGGACGAGGAAAAAGGGATTAAAACGTTCA
Source organism: Campoletis sonorensis (assembly GCA_013761285.1). Taxonomy (NCBI): domain Eukaryota; kingdom Metazoa; phylum Arthropoda; class Insecta; order Hymenoptera; family Ichneumonidae; genus Campoletis; species Campoletis sonorensis. The sequence goes on from JACEOJ010000111.1 coordinate 2,394,889, forward strand.
GTACTTTTTTGTGTCGCAATATGATTGTTTACGTATTCCGCGACTATGGGAATCCATTTATTTTGTCCATTCGTTCGGATCGTTTCGTATTTATTCTCTGAAATCCCCTGCAGAATTCAAATCTGCGTATATGACCGACACGTAGTTTTTCGAGAGTACAAAGCTTATAGCTGCCTGTCATACAAACTGGCAAAAAATAGGTTAATTGGGTGCTAGTATAATTCCCTAGTGTGTGCAATAATGCGGATCCATCACACGTCGTTTTGTTCACTGCTTGATTAGAATAGGTTGGAAGCCTTATATGTCTGTCAAGAAACATGGCAAAGGGTTCGATCGAATTCGGCTTCAATTTTTGAGGCGATCTTTAGGGTGCCTCGATTTTCTCGTCCAAGACAACGTCGCGATACGACCGATCAAAATGATATTATAATATAATTTTATGTAAAAAGAGCACTGTGGTCACTAGACGAAAGCAAATGATAATATTTCCTCGATACAAGGTAATAACCGAATAATAAACTGAAATCGAAGACTTCAATGGCTTTTGGTCTTGTTTTTGTCCTGTTGCAAAAATCCCTCTTTTTCCCAGGACCTGCACGTATTGCTTGATCTTCGTCTGACCCAGTTTTCTGCTGAGAGACTTTGATGCGTAATCCAACTTTGGCATGAGCGTAACGTCTCGTATCAGCGGTCTTCGAGGCAAAAGGAAAACACTTTGATATCTATGTAAGTATAGGAGAAAGTTCAGAACTTGAGCTATGTGTAGTGAATGGAGTGAGAGATTCGATATTTGTTTGCGAAAACATCGGTCACCTGTCTCTGTCGCCTCTTTTGAGACACCTGATGGGAGAGAACCATGCGCGATATTTTTCTGATACGTTACTCTTTGAAGAAGTACACAAGAAAGGTACACAAAGTAAGTCTGATATACATACAATATACATGTAAATCTACGCGTCGCCACATGCATTTGCCTAAGTCGTGTCTGGTTGTGATACACGTTGGTGTGCTGCCCTCTTCTGTTCACCGCTTAACTCTAACTGCCTTTTCATCTCGTGATATGGCTATGGATATACAACACAACGTAAGAACTCACGTTTCAGGAACTTTGCGGTTATACAGTCTCTCTACCGAATCATCGTTCTTTCGCTCTCGGTTCTTTATTCATGACTGTTTTCACATAATCTCATATAAACAAAATTTATATGTAGTAGATTGTAGTATTTACTGAGCTACTACATTTTTCCTCCTTCCTCTCTCTCTCTCTCTCTCTTCGCGTTTTTATTCTTGGCTTTGGTGCACTATGAAGTTATTGCGAATTTTATGGTCACGACAAAATTTCTTAGGAATTCTCCAACGTTTCTGAGGTACTCTGAAAATCTGGTCTATCTGTAAAACATATATTCATGTTACTCACTCCTCTTTGTGTTCGTAACTAATAAGAGAAGATGGTTTATTTTCTTGTGTATCTTTGCTGCTTTCTTCTTGAGTATTAAAAAATAATAATGCGCTGCTCAACGTGTAACCTATAATTTAGTCAAGTTGATTTCTCTCCATTGATTATTTTAGATGGCAGCAAAAGTCATTAGTGCAGTTACAAACTAAATGACGCGAACAGACTTCAAGGGATGCAATTTCAATGTCTGCTTGTATTTTCTATGTGCAGTGTGTTCTTATCACATCAACATTCCTTGAATCTACGTTACGTAACGCGGTGCAACTCCGTATATTCAAGGAATGAGTCAACGAAAATTAATTAGGCTAGGTGTGAGCCGCAATTCAGGATTGTAGGAAGGTTTCTAAAGCTAGTTCCAACATGACGGAGAGCCCAGCTAAGCACAGTCTGATCTCGCTGCTGTATAGTTATCAAGATCGAGAAAGTTCTCGCCGTCTTTCCTCCCTCTTCACTGATACAAATGCCAAGTGCCTTCGTCTCCACTGTAATACAGTTTAACTTGACTGTGCCAGGCACCCCAGGCAAAGCTCACTCACCGTAGCATAATATCGCTTATTAGAAACGCGGCTGGTAAGGGAAACAGAGATCCAAGGAGGAAAAGAGCTATATGTATATATGCAAGTGCATCCTCCGTTTGCTGCCTCGCAGTATGTGGAAGCAAGGATGCTGGTCTGATGTTACCACTTGTGTGGGGAAGACTGAAACGTCGAACACTATAGAGGTTAAACGTCGCAGGGACTTGGAGAGATGGGATGCTTTACTTGCCAAGTTAAACATCCTAAGGCTTGAAATATCCTAAATTCGGCAGGGTGTAAGATACTGTTAAGGTTAGGTCGAACGCGTTCTCGCTCAGAAACTCTATGTCTTATTCTGTGGAGTAGGTCTGGCTCGGTTCCCGAATACTTTACCAACGATCTACCCCTCCAAACCGCTGTATTCAGGACGACCACTGGAACCCGCTCCATTTCCACCATCGACTATTTCCCTGACCACATCAAATGGGAAAGCTTTCACCTAGCTACGCAAAACCTACATCTTGCTCGGAATGTGAAGCTCAAAAGCAAGAAGGCGAACAGTAGAGATCTTCGGCCAGAGGCATCGACCAGCTGAACTTTGACGAGTAGCGAGACAGAAATGCTTCTGAATTTCTCATTCGTCTTAGCTATCTTCCTCGAAATTACTCAAATCTTCGGTTAACGCTTTTGCGTGTGCAATCAAGCAGAATGCATGTAATCATCACATCCGTTATTACTATATATTCACGTACGGGTACTCGGGAATTTGTTGCAGTTAAGATTTACGACCATCATAAACATTCTGTTCACAGTCTCTCAAAACTCATTCTTCTTTACTTTTCTACCTTTGATGCACGCTGAAAGCGTTCTCTGCCACGAAATTGGATTACAGCTGACTTGAACGTGCCTTGATATTCTCCCGTCTTACAGCGGACCATATCACAAGCAGCATATTGATGTGTATACCGTAGAGGCAACACGCGCAAGTCGTTTATACCGCGACAAGCCTCATGCACGGTTCACCAACCCTCGAGATTGGAAAAAATAAGGGACCAAATTCCTGGGAGCTCATCGGGCGTAGAACGTGTGCGAGAATCAACTTGATCTCTATTTCCCTGTTTTTTTTTTCGTTCATTTTTTTTTATGTACCTCGAGCTCGATGCCTTCCGACACCCTTGATGGATTTTTCTCTATCACGGCATCTCGATGTAAACGGATTTCCCTGGGCGTATATAACACGCTTTCGAATGGTTTTGTTCCGTATGCCGTGTAAATAGGTCTGAATCGATGAGTAAACGCGTACGCACTTCCAAAGGTGGCAATTTTCAAGTGTGTAGCGTGTCCGCTACGTTGTTAGCCGCCGAATAGTTTTGTAGAAGATTTTATGTTCATGTTGCAGAAGGATGACTGGAGAAAAGAACTTGGGGATACAAGGTGTTCTTGGGGAGCAAAAAACCGATGTTCCACGGTGGCTCAAAGTGTTGTTAGATTATGACAGGAAACCCGTGGAAAAAGAAAATATTGATTTCCAAGGCCTCCCTCAGTTTCGATAAGGTTTTGAGCATGTGCCTGAACCTCGACCTTCCTGAACTCTATGGATCCAAATTCACTTAGAGTGTGGATAATGACAGAAAAGTGCCCACGGGCTAAAGCTTTTCAGCCAAAAGACGAAAGCGTGTACTTTTTTACGAAACTCCAACAGGAGATCCCATCACTGTTTAGTGTGCGCGTAGTAAAGCGATGATGGAGGTACTGGTGTGGCAAAAATCCATCGGCGTGTTTCCCAGTGCAGTGTGTGTCCACGTATTAGGAGGCTATATATGTAATGGGAAAAAGTACCGAACGAGAATACGGGCTTTTCAAAAAACCTTTTATACGAAAACTTCGCACGAACGCCGCTGTAATCTCGATGCATTGCGGATCTCATGGTACGATACGTTCGTCGCGCGTTCTGTGTCGTATCTCGGTGGACGTGGATGCTCTAGTCAATTTCAATGAAGGGCCGCACCACGTTGAGCCGTTATGCTTCTATCTGGTGAAGTGATAGCATTCTTGCTTATTTTTTTAAGTTATTGTCCGTAAATGTGAAGAAACGGATAAAGAAATTGGTCGATAATTGTTAAAACCACTTTGAAATTATTCATGGAGCTGGGAAAACAATGGCAGGGGTGGCGGTAATTCCATCGATCAAATGTTATACATTTTACAGATGTGCAGATTCATTCAAGAAAATATAACAACCGACTTTGCTTCAAGTTTAAGAGCACATGACGAGTTCAATTTAAATTGAACAAGGGAAAAACACTATTTCATTTCAATGCTTTAATCTATTATTACTCTTCTAACAGTTTCAACACGAATGCTGTATAATTATTCGTTCGAGTCGGAATAACTGTTGACGGCTTTTGTGTGCGAATACACCAACAAATCACACGTAGAAATAGTAGAACCGGAATCATCGACTTGTTAATTAGGTGCCTTTGTCGACACAGTCAGTTTTCAAACGTAGAATGAAACTTGGTCGACCGGATGGTAGAGCTGGCACTCGTTACGATTAGACGTTCTATCTATATATCGTCTACTTTGATTTGCAGTTGATGCGCATGAGTGAGGGCTCTCTTCGAAGTAATTAAAAAGATCGGTGCTGCCTGCAAAGTGCGGCAAAATAAGAAATAAGAGAAAAGCAAAAAAAATGTAAGGTAGAAGAACTCGCTGTTAGGCATAAATTTGACGAAGAATAAGGTGGAGAGTTAACGGTCCTTTGTGGTTAGAGTAGAATTATACAGCCCCCGTAGAGTTGAATCTCACAACAGCATTCATTTATATCTATGCTGTTGTCCTACATCAAAATGTATTTATTTTATTTTATCCTGATCTCTTGGTCCGTGGGTTTTTTTTTACATAGGAAAATCGAATTCCTCAACTTCGGAAGCGGTCCTTTTTAATTTTTATGGTGGTTCTTTCTCTCGCTTCTTCCTACACCCTTTTGCGATAATGACCTTTTCTTTTTCACCGTTTTCCTAATTTCTGAATTTCCATCCGGCTATATATTTATACACTTCTCTCAACATTCCGATCTGTATAGATCGGTTCTTCTGAATTCTTCAATGCTCTTCTGCCGTCTCTATTCCGCTGCATCGTATTACGAATTACGCGACTTCCACGACTCTCTCCAAGCCTGTTCGTCCATCTGTCTGTCCCACCATTATTACAGTCGTTTGATGCGAGAAACTCCAACGAGCGGAGCAGGAGCACGCGAGCACAAACGCTCCAGCTCTTTTAATGAGATTCTTAAAATACACTTCCGACCCTCTCTCAACCATCTCCATTCTCCTTTTTCATCTTCTCTTACTCTCTCTTTTCTCGTTCTTTCCTTCTGTCTCTCTCTCTCTCTCTCTCTCTCTCTCTCGCTCTCTCTCTCTCTCTCTCTCTTCGTCAACCTGTTCTCTTGTACGATATTCCCTCGTAATTCTCTACCGCATTGCTGTGCGCTATTCCTCTATGCCGTATTCACTCAAGCTCCTTTTTCTTTGTCTTTTCTCGAGTGGAGCCAGTCGAGAGTGCGCGAGAGTTGTAAACGCGCCTCTAATCGTAGTTAACGGAGTTGACGCGCGCTCCTATGGGACTTTTGTGGCTTGTTGTGCGCTGCTTTGAACCTGCTATGTATCTAGCAAGTCGTTAATCATTTTTTAGGCACAAGCGAATAGAAAAAATGGAACGCGTGCATAAAGCCTAAAGCGCCGTTCTAATTACAGAAATTAAATATTTTCATGAATTCTTTTACCTGCTTAAAATACTCGTTATATATAATATAAATTCCAAGCAAAGTTCTAGGTTCCTGTTCTGAACAATATTTATAACTTTTGAAATTGTCGAAAACTGTTATTTTGGTTAAAAAAATCGTATCCCAATAACGTTCCTGCAGTGTCCTCATTACAAGACTTTAAATTTTATCTACTTTATTTTCCATCATATTACTTTTGCATTATAGCTTAGCCCTAATTTTAATTTTTATTCATATTTTTCATATTGGTTTAGAGACGCCTCCGACACCGGTAGGGAAGGCTCTTTTGGTTTTTTTTTCACATACTCGTGGGGGCTTCAGAATCGTGCGTGTGTCGCTCAGCTCGAGGGTGGCAACTGGGTTAACCCGATTATTATAGCCATCCTCTTGGTATTATAAGCCAGTCAGTGAAAACGGATAGCCGTTCGTTCATATACTAGAGGAGCGAATGAGAGAACGTCCAGACCGGATGTGCATAAACGAAACGAAAAAAAACAAACACAGGATTTTGTTGCACCTGCTTTACTCTCTTTGTTTCGCGTTTCTAAGTGAATTATTATTATATTCGTATTTTTATACTCTTGGGCGATTGTAGTATGGATTGGTATATTTTTTCTGACTGTGGACCATTTTCATTTTTCGGTAAACTCCAAAGAGTCGAAATTAGCCAAGTCTTCATCATATTTAATGCCCTCGCCGCAGCTATCATTAGACTGCACGTGAAATTAACACGATGGTATAATTGTTATTCATGAAATGTGTCAATTCTACACACCTTATTAGATGGTATCCCGAACGGAAGTCATGACGCAAGAAGAGCTCTTAGCATCAGAATGTTAATGGGAAGTTACGGGATACGATCATCCTCCAGTTTGACATTTATTATCATGTTCATATAAGCAAAAGACAGAGAAGGTTTAGATATCTTTAAGGCTGATGATGTGTCCGACAGTTTTTAATGTCCCGAGAGTGGACGAATGAGCAGCAAACTTTTAATGGAGCTCTGAGGTTGGCGTACAATCTATCGTTCAACCATCACTTCTAAATATCGAATGGGTACATTTACAGTGTCTTCGAGGTTAAGCTGGCTTCAGACAAGACATTAATCCAACTGGTTGTATTAAACCCTCTTAAGTGATATTATACTACTTCACGAATACAGAGGTTGAAAATAAATGTATTGGGATTGATTGAAACAAAAAGTTTAAAAGACTTTCTGAAATTGTTTGTGAGTCTAAGATAGTTATAGCCGAACGTGTATACCTTTATAGCACTTCGAAATGTTACTCAGATCTGCATGATAAGAATTTTCAATTAACCGTAGGATGGACTGTCGGTGAAATTTTTTCAAGACTTGCAAAGCATGCAATTTCATGATCTACCCCTGGTCTGTTGAGTATTGGAAACGGGAGAAAGATCACATCGTCTTCTTGGCTCAAGAAAGTCTAAGCGCGAGTGCACTACGTGCGTTGCAATAGAAACAGCTCTCTATATCTATATATAATCCATTGGACGCCCTTACAGTTGACTGTTCTCACGCCTACGTGGTGGGCGTCGAAGGATAGGCTCAGTGAGGTACTCGATACTTTTTCTCCCCCTTATTCGTCGGAGAAGGCTCCGACTGGCGAACCTCTAAGCGTTAACGATCCTCTTACTATAATGTGGAGATAAGAGCTTATTACTCACTGCCCGACAGAACCGAACGAAGAGGCGGAGGAAAAGATCTGTGGTGAAGGTCTACTATGCGAAAAGAAAGAGTAGAAGGGACGTGTCTAACCGTTCAGGCTAGACTAAGAGTAAACCAAGTGCAAGAGTTCACTGAGACATCAAGTGAATTGAACTCAATGAGGAAGCTGAATGATATCGCCTCCCGTAATCTTATAAGGACTCACCAATTTTTCATTTTATTTCTTGAGACGCTAACCAGCAACAATGTGCTTGGCAGTAAAGACCATTTTTGTTCTAAAGTTAAACAGTTGACGCGAAAGAATAGCGAGAATTTATATCTGATCGTTGTCAAGCCCAATCTACCCAAAGAAAGAGGAAACGTGAATGTAGTGTATCCTCCAGTATACGAAGTGATGTCTAACTGTTTTGATATATGGTCAAGCCAGCTGCTAGAGTTCTATGTACTTATGGACAGATCCAAGGTACCATACTTTGGGTTATGGTTTCAAAAGCTTATGAGCTGTTTTGCATATTGTCATCTACACGAGGTGTCGTGTTAAAGCACCAGCCGACCCGTTCCACTGTGCGTGTATTCATAATGATGTTGGAAAAGACTAGTGAAACGTAGCGGGATGATTGAGAAAAATTCTCTTTCGACAGATGAATCATAAAAGTTATGAACGAGTGTTAAAAAAGTCGTGCGAGTTAGAGTCCGAATCATGTACGATAGTAATTGCACGAGTTGGATGAAATGTAGGTTGCTAGTAATTAGGTGCAGCGATGTTCTCTCCCGCTGCAGTGGTTAGATGTGTACGGTATGTCTACCCAACAAACGACCATTGATCGCCATTTGCCACTGATGCATTAAATCGACAAGAGGTTTCGATTCTCTTGGTCTCCTTTGGTCTATATTCCTCGACGGTGTAGTGTTTTCCAGAAAGGAAACCGGCGTCCCAATCAGTAATAGCAATTGCCACGAGCAACCGCTGATGTTTGAGAACTGCAAATGCCAGCCTCTCAGGTGAGCGTCATGAGGAAGCAGACTATGAACCCTCTGATTGTATTTCATGCGTATAACGAGTATTTCACCATGGAGTATAGTATTGCTATACCAATCGCCTGCTTCGAATTATCTGGTTTGTGACACGTGAGTCGAGAATATCGCAAAATGGTCTACCGTTCAGTTCATCACCAAAAATCGACGGGTAACTTGTAGTATTTCAACAACCATATTAAACTATACATGTTTATTTTGCTTAATTTGATAGTCAGAAAATCAGAACGTAAACTTGTACTTTGTCGTAAAATCTTTGTAAAGACAGTATTGGAAGCAAGATACAGCTCATAATCTGGAACGAGGATATCACTCCTGTTGGAGTTAGCCAAGTGTACCAGAAGTTTAGGATCTTCCTAGAAAGCCACAGATTGCCTGGGAGCGATCACCACGGAACAGCGTGATTAAGTAATCATTCTCTGGATCATTGTGACTTCAGTTTAATTTTGCGTCTTCATAAAATGAATTCACGACGGGTCAATTCGAGAAAGATTAGCTTCAATTTCAGTAATTATCATCAGGTATTGCCAATAGTATCGGAGAACTTGAACAGAGTTTTCAACCCTAAGGAACTGTATCTTCCATATCCGTGTGCCCTATTCACACATTCGCACACAGGCCATCAACGGGGAGAAGCAACACTAGCACGTTGGTGGCTTGATATCAAGACTAGTGGAATTGCAGTAATGCAAGCCCCAGTGCGGAAGCGAGAACGGTAAGTAGGTGGTATTTGCCCCCTAGCATTACCATCCAATCCAACAGAAGTAGTAGCGAACCACATTGCGAAGATCATGAGATACCGCATCGGTAAGCATTGAGAGAAGTTTGCCAATACAAACGTACGGCAATACACTCAGCAGAAACTGTGACCAGCATACGGGAGGCCAGATCACTATCTGGTCGCATCTAAAATATACCACAGCAGCAGTACTCCTGATAACACCGACTCGCAACAGAGTGGGGATGACCCCAGATGATTTTTCCCAGTAACCCATTGGCTTTCTTGGACTAAGGTTAAAACATACTCCATGACTCTATACTGTTTTCACTTGCGTTTTTCCGTAGAGTACCGCGAGATCGTCTCATTGAATTTTACGAGCGTCGGATCCTCGGGATTTCACACCCTCGCAACCCACCGTTCACCGCATCCACGGGTAACCGAGGTAGGTTTTGCTTGCTTAGCGAAAGACGGCAAACTAGGTCAATTGGGGTATAAAAATTTACATGCCTCGAGACTTTTCAGGTATACAGAAGGCCAGGAGGCTGCAAGTATGTTAACGAAGGGAATGGAAATGTAGTGGATTAATTGGTGTTGTCATTGAATATGCAATTGACACGAGGTGAGGATTTTGCGGCATTTTACAAGACTCATGTGGCGTATTGTCTTACCGTCATTTAAATGCGGAGTGAGCGTATAATGTTATTATAATTTCGTAATCCATTCAACGTGCACTACATAACATAAACATATTTACCGAGTGGGTATATACATATAGAACTAAAACTTACTTGCTTCCCGATGGCAACCCCACTGCAGTTCCATTACACTCTAGGTTACTCTGCGTGTACGGTGTACATGTTCCACGCGGTAGTTCCGGGTTAGCATTTCGCTGTTTAACTCAGAGAGCTCGAGTAAGAACATGAGAACCGATATGTAACTATCACAGTGATCTATCCAACGAGCGTTTACACTGGTAATAGGGTAGACGACGAGAGGCCCTAGCAATGGAATCTCACACCATCAGCATAGTATCAACAGAAGAGCCTGTAATTCTTCTGGAGGCAAAACTCGAGGTAACTCAGTATATTCACGCATGGTGTACAATAATGGGGGCAAGCGACCGGGTCATCGGTGTCGTTTTGGATATAATGGTGATACCTCTTTGCCAATTCCGTTTTGTGTGATTCGCTCTGCTCCATATCAGAGTCCACCATATCTGAACATGCTCATCGTGTGAGCGTCATTTATTCTGTTATTGTGTAGATTCTATGCCCAATCACGTGATCAAAGGATACTAAAGTATATGGACAGCTCTTATAAGTGATCACTGCGCTTGTAGAACTTGTTGATATGCCCGATGAGCTATTCAGTGGCATTTACATGTTGCATTACAGCAGTCGTGGATTCTTATGAATCACAGTTCACTACTAGTTACATTTTGTGTCCGCATGACAGAAACTGCTTATAAGTGCGTACCAGTGTGTGACCGCAGCTTCGAACAGTCACAAATGTTTACCCTCAATGGGAGTGCAATTAAACTTCCACGAATACCCTCGATGATTCTATGCTCGATTGTTACAATGTTTCATGTAACAATGTATGAGACGGTTTGTTCTTTTAGTTCGCTCCGTTCCTGATCCCATCGAATGCGGACGTTTATATATACCGACTCTACATCGACCCCGATTCTCTCACGAGCACACTGACAAACGTTCCTATACATACACAGGAATGAGACCGAAGCAAAACGTGATCGATAACACTACCGGTAAAGCTTTGCAAGCGAGTATCGATATAAACCGGGCGTGCAAAGATATAACACCGCAGCGCTCTCTCCGCATGGCGGTATTCAGCTGCGTGTATTGATGTCCTGATTCGCGTATAACGCTTCGGCCATTTTATTCCACCATTCTGTGGTAGGGAAATAAAAAACATACAATGGAAATATAAAAATAGGATCACGTTCGGAAATCAATTCCGATATTGATTCCCACTACAAACAAAAGTTGGATTCAAGGAACAATTCTGTTGAAAAGATAAAAGATGTTTCTCTATCGTGTCAAATTCGCACGCACCCGAAAAGATAAAAACCACTGATGAGACATGTACGACCGCGATCATAAGAACAAAACAAAAAATACTAATTTCGTCAGCATTCGCACAACGATCAGCAACGGTCAGTGGTTTAATCAGCTCAAGGAGTCTTGATTAAAACCACTGAAAAATTGATTTTGATCGCTTATGATACTAAGCGTCTCGCCACGTGGTAGCTTTTTCAGGTAATAGAATTCAGTAGCAAATGCCAAATTAAATATAAAAAATGTAACTCCGGATATCTACCTGTTTTTATAAGGTCGAGTCACTGTATGACGTGGAGTGTTTATCCGATCAAACAATTCGAAACTGGATAAATGAAAACTCATTAAATCGAATATGGAAATAAATAATGAAATTCTTTCAAGCAATATCTGTCGCTGTTATGAAAAATTAATTCTACTTCTCCACCCATGCAGTCAGAATTTCGAAGGAGAAAATTCCGATAGGATTATTGGAACGAGTGGTGTAGGTGAATAGCTCCCTCGACCCGAACTCGATTAATAGTCTTGGCGTCGATATTAGCCATACTTAATAGACGCATCTATACTGCTGTTGTCATATATACGTAGAAGCAGTGATATATAGATTAACAGATGGGCATACACACAGACGCACACTATCATTATATATTCTATTATGAAGCTTGCAAAAGCTGTGCCGAGAGTGCGATACAGCTCTGTTCTGTGTCTTTGTTCGTGTCGTTATTCTCTTTATGAATGTTCGTATGTATGCACACTTCGATCAGGATCACTGAACTTGTGCTCTAATTACCGAAAATTACCAGTGCGTAATCAATTACGTTAACGCAATTGGCTCTCTCCAGCGCTCTCGTAAAATCGGCTCCGCGAATGTTGATAATTGGCTCATTCTACTTCTACCAAAATATCTACATCCACGTTCGATAGTTAGCCGACGGTCCAAATGCGGATGCAGGACAATTGAAAAAAACTGTTATCGCTAACAGGTACCTCGTACGATTACATGAACGTAGGTAATCACCGTTACGGCTGTAGATGTTACAGTAAGATTGTAGATGAACATTGACAAACAAAAGAATAATATTTATGTAGAAGAATCGAAAACTTATGTAAAAACGACCACGGAAACCGCGTGTTAGTCCCGAGTGAAAAACACGTGTCGAACATCATCTGGAAAACAAGCAATACGATAAACGAAGAACTTTCTGGAACTATTCAACCGTTTATTAATCCCAGTCATCAAATATATAAAAAGTTCCCTTTCAGACTTTCATTAATGTCCTGAAATTCTTAGTAATCGAGATGAAAGTGCCCTTAAAGTTTTTTTTAACTCTTACTATCTTTTAAGCGGTTTCTCTATGGATGAAAAAAGTTTACGAGCTTGCGATATAATGCAGGTGGGTCTGAGAAGGCTACGATGAGATGTAATGTATATGAGAACGAAGAGACATACACCTTGGCGTCAACTTATACTGGTGTAGTTTTTACTTGTACAGTCCCGAGGTGGTTAGTGTAGAGCGGAATACTTGACCACGTCGTTTCTCGTCGTCGTTGCTCGTGGCCCGAAGCTTCTTTGCTTGCAAGCACCTTTTTTTATACGCTTGTACGGTTTCACCTGCGAATTACGGCCCCGGACATCCCGTTCGTTACACGTCTCCTGAGATCCCCGCCTCGATTTCTTACAAACCGGACACACACCTATATGTACGCACGTACACATATACAATATAAGGGTACGAGAGATGAACGAGAGTTTCAAGATCGTACGTAAGGGTACACGCCGTGTTGAGAATCGAGACAACCACGAAGAGCGCGACCCGAAGCGAGACATGATTCCGGCCTCTTCCGTTATCGGAGGTGAAATAGCTGTTACTGGGTATGGGCACACAAACGGGCACGACTTCACTAGCCTCGTTCGGTAAAAAAAAAAAAAAAAACTTTTTTCCAAACGTCGTGACGCCATAAAAATATCTCCATGATAGAAAATCATTGCGTGTTGATCGAACCAAGACGTCGATGCTTGCAACGTTGATATCTAACGAATATTTCGCATTACTTCCATTAAGATTTCACGCTGAAAATAAAAAAGGAGGACAATCTATTCAATGGTTGAATTGAAAAACAGCAGTAAAAATTTCTGTTGACTATCACAAATGCAAAATTTCGGTATCATATTGCAACTCCGTCAGGATGATTCTGGCGGGTGTAAATTTATTTCGGTACATATGGTTCATAGCTCGTAGTTATCGGTGATTCCAGGTTAATATTTTCTTTCCCACAGAGTCCGCATAATTGGAAACTGAAAACCTAGCGGTGTAATCAACGTGGAACGTTATGCACTTGTGCCTGAAAAATTAGTCCGTCGGTAGATAATATGAGCACATTGTATTTTACCAGATATCGGGTTGTATGGATTGGATACCGTTATGAGAAAATATGAAGAACGAGATATTAATCGAACTCTCGAATGAAGCACCACGCTCTATTGTTGGGAAATGAAAAAAAAAGGAAAAAAAAAAAAGTAAAACGGAAAAAATACGAATGGAACAAGAATCCGGAACACGCGATCTCGATTATTTGCTGTGCTCTGCTTCGAATCTTCGGGATGAGACACGATTAAATACATGTATATATATATATTTATTATTTCTACGATACTGTTGTTAGTTTCTGAACGCTACAGTGTAGTATCCAAGCCAATATATCGCGCAAAAGCTATCTGAACGAGGCTGTTAATTATCCAGGATTGGTACGGGCGTTAACCGAACCTCTTTCGATCCTGTACATATACACACATATATATGTATACATATTGTGTATGTGTAGAGGTACCGCACCTTGCAAACGAAGATGAAGAGGTTGTACCCAAGTCTTGACCCTCTTCGTTCGAGATCCGTGTAATTTCATGTGGAAGTACTTTTGTCCGTTCCACCATTTCATTTTTTAGCGCATTAAGCGCGCTCGACAAAATTTACAACGCCTCGATATAATCACCCTCCGTGTGAGGTACACAAGTAACCAGCACGGCAAATACGCCGTGGCAACTTTCCAATCGTAAATTCACTTCCCGTTGGAAAATAACCTCAACGATATCCCCATGTGCGAACAAATATAAATGGAATCACTCCGTCAATCGGACTACTGGGGCAAACGATTGCACACGACTCTTCAGATGAAAACATGATCGCTGTAGGTTTAAATTTATTCCATTTTTCAAATACTCAACGAACTGTTTATTGAAAGTAGTTTGCTATTTGGTTCAACATAATCGACTATTCTTCGCTAATGATTGTTTCAGAAAAGTTTTTTAATTACGGCAACTAATGAATTCTCCTATTAACTGCATTGCTCGGTTTTTCTTTATGTTAAGGGTGCATTGGAATTAATTCATGGTGATTTGATCATACTTTGAACAAAAGTCACAAAAAAATTCAGAAATATCAAGTGGTTCAAAAGATATAAATAACTTGTTGTCTTTATCTCTATGGGCTGACGAAAAGCTCGCTGCCGCGATCGATTGGAAGTCATTTTGATGTTCGAGGGTTCACATGCATGCGTATCCGGTAGTTCGTGGTCATCCAACTCAGTAACTACATTTGGCACTGCGATGCTTTCAATTACAACGCAAGCGAACACGATCAACGTAGTCAATGGCTCACAGAAGTGAGTCAATCACAGAGAAAAAAAATTTCGACCATTGCCAAAAGAGTTTTTTGCTTGCATACATAGATTCTGCTATTTATCATTCTCTTGCGCATCAACGTGTTAAAAGCTTTGGGCAATTTTCTTCCGCTGAAATACAGGTCGTTGAGTTTAAAAAAGGAGAGAGAATGTGCCGCTGATCTAAAACACTGCATGCTTCGGTAGGTCACTGGTCGTTCGTACCATCAATTGAATATTCATGCAATTGAAGAGATGCGAAACTCGTTTATTGCGTATGGTAGAATTCAAAAGTGTTATATACTATGTAGATATATGAGCTCGATGTGGTTTTTACTGTAATTTATAAATTTAACAATTTGCAGCTGGTTAAAAAAAATGAAGTATTTCAACTTTCGATCTGGCGTTATTTTCCCATTATCCTGATATAGTAGTTTTTATTTTTTGTTTCAATTCATTTTTAAACATAAGAGTACACGTGTTTGTGTATAAAAGGATTAAACCACTTATTTATTATTGCGGTTTTAATTAAATATATTGTTTTTTTTTTTTTTTTATGACCTATGGAAGAAATTTAATTTTAGATGAGTCTCAAAATGCTGAACTCAAAGCCGAAAACAATTTTCTTTTCTGTGAAATAGTATGTGTAGTTACTGTACAATATTACTACACTATCATGACGGGATACATTGAAACGGTCCATTGTTCTGCCTCGGTGACTCGATGACCTTACCACCTACCCACCCATTCTACCCACCCCCTCAATATCGACAAAACGATCCGGACATCGGGAGATCTATAGATCTTGTGTGCTCGTGAGTTTCATGAGTTGTTTGTGTACGTGCGCACAAGTGAAAGAAGAACTAAGCTGGATTGCGACTTGGAAACCGTAAGAGAAAGAGAGAACAAGTGAAAGAAAGCTTCGAGTCTAACGGAGCGAAAAATATCCGATTCGAAACGAGAAAGCAGGACTGCGATCGTTTCTTTTCCTCGATCGGCCACCCATACAGCACCCTCTGTATATTCATCTCTTTCTCTCCCCCTCTGTGTTTGTATTTATATATATATAACATTGCTCACATATAGAATACTTTATCGAATATGTAGACAATGCACACACATATACACGCCAATGTATAAAAGAGTGGAAAAAGCCCGCATAAAATTCATCGAAGTCGTCCGATTTCCATTTTCCCCGTCCACGCGTTTTCCTCTTCTCATCTTTTTCAAAGATCGTCTCTTTTCCGTTTCTACTCATCTCAATGGGTATTCAGAACGGAAACCGAGCCGTAAATAATCGCCGAACTGCGGGTCGGGAAATAGAAAGATCGTGGGAAGGGAAAGCCGAAACCGATCCTCAAATTCGTTCTTCCGTATATTGCACAGTAGGGAAGCAAATGAAAGGTGCAAAAAAAAGATAAAAAAAAAAAAAACATTTTGATCCTGTTACGAATGAAAATGGTGGCGGAGAAAAACAGCGGTATTTGCAGCTTTGTGAAAAATAGCTCGTAGCATACTCAGCAATATGTATTGTGGACACTTTATGCAAGCCCGGAAAAAAACGGCAGCTCAGCGATGCACGTTCGTAGTTTTTTTCTTTCATTTTTTCATTTTATGTATACATGCATTGTGTGTGCAAATGTATACAAATATTGGATATTCGTATTAAAATGCATAAGAATTGAGACTCTCGACTTTTTCGCATGATTTCGGGTCAACGTGTTCGACCCAGAGACGCTCTGACAAATTTCATTCACAACAAATTTACACCATATAAAACTGTCTTACATGTAGCATTCGATCGATGCATGTAGTAGACTTCTACTGCACGTTGATAGAATTTATCGTTGTATGGAGACAGCCAACAGGTATAAGAGAGAAACTTAGCCCACATATTCAATGCATAAACGCTAGAAGCCATTTTATTTTTGAACAGTTGGTACTTTTTGTTTTTTCATCGATCGATGGATCTCGATAGTTGAATAAATAAATGAAAAATGCACATCGGAAAAAACATCGTTCGAAAGCAAATGCAAATGGAGAGAATTCTTCATATAAATATATATATCATATATTCTTCGTATAAAAACACTCAGAACCCTATGCAATGCTACATTCATAAAATCAAAATGCAGCTTTGTGGATGGGGCCTAACTTTGGAACATCCGCGAATAAACGTGACGATATACATGACGGTTTGACCGAATTTCGAAATGTATTGAAATATATAAATGGCTCAGTGAGTTTTATGGAATCTGATACAAATATACGTGGATTCTCATTGATTAATTAAAGGTATTTTACGGGGGAATTTTATTTATTTAGAATTACAGTTCAAAGTAGAAATCCGCCTGTGGGACGAATGCTTGCACCAACGATAAAAAGAATCAATAGGCTCTGGATTTTTGGTGCGAAGGCTCACGACGAGTTAGTGCTTCACAATTGGAGGGGGAAACTCCCGCGAATGAGGAAATAGGAGGAAAGAAATGGAGGTATACCTGATATTACTTTATCCTTTTCCATCGTAGCGTATTTGATCGGAAATTGGAAATTGAAAATAGAACACGGCCGGCGACCTAAAATGTAGGTCGTACGGCCGTGTGGCTTTGATTCCTGCCAATTGTGCGCTCACCCACACTTCCCTAGGAATTTTCTATTTTCTTTACCTATATATACATTTGTTTATAGAATGTAGATACATACATCGGAGGAATGGAAAGAATTTTTACTGGTTCGGAAAAACCTGCCCACGTTGGAAAGGAAGTTCCGTTTGCAGAGAGATCGCTGCGTTCGCGCCACTACAACCGCTTTTCCTCCCCCAACCCACTACATATAACCACTCCTTGCCAATGCGATTTAAAACGCTCCTCGGCGAAATATCGACGATGGTCGTAAATAACGCACGTTCGGCCGATCGAAAACTCCGCTGTTGCAGCAGGCTTGCAACGGATTTAAGGTGGTGTGGGTTTTTCTACTTTTGCTGGAGGTGGGGAAAATAAGAGTGAGACTTTATCCTACTAACCATTTTTCTATTAAAACTCTTCGACAAGAGAAATGAAGATGGAAAAAATTGTACCGTCTGTAAAAGGCTGGTAGGGGTAAAACATTTGCCAGTTCTCTAAGCACATCATATTCCCCAAGCGAACAAAATCATTTCATCCCCTCCTTTGGATAATATTCCCCTCAACCTCTCTGTTATTTCACAGGTAGAGAGAGACATTTTTTTGCATTTCTCTATACCAGAAGTAAGCTGTTTATGTAGCAGAGAGGATACATAGATGAAGCAGAAGAGCAAATGAGGAAAATCGAAAAACAATTGAAAATAGGGTAGAAAACGAAAGAGGGTCAGGTTTCTCGATAGACTCGATGATTGAGAAGGGTCGGGGAAGCTCAACGATGATAACTAGATTTTCGACGATTGACTATATACACACATACTAGGTACTCGGACAAAATTCAGGATTGGGAAAGCGAAAAGGTAATAATAGAGCGAAAAGGGTAAATCGTATTTTTGGAAACTCTCGAAGCGTTGAATGACGATTGGCTTGACGAAGAGAACTCAACAAATCAACAGCGACCGGGACGTGACTGCTCCGAATTTTGATGTATATGTACCACGTAAATACACATACTTTTATAGCTGTGCCACTACTTCACCGAGGAACGAGAATATAAAAGAATATTGTGAAATACTTTATGCTTGTTACAGAGCTCGTTGATGCCTGATCTTTCAGCCTCTTCACACGACTGCAGTTTGGCGTGTATTCTTATTGCTTTCGGAAAATTCAATATTTTGAGAATCAAAAAAATATAAATATCCAGAAACGCGGCAGCGTCTATATAGTATTCGCCACGATATAAAAATGTCATATAAGTTGGTAGAAATTTTTTGACATTGCGATAATGCCTCAAAGTCCCATAAATCGACGATAAATTGATAGTGCCTCGAAATAAAAAATTTCTGAACCACCGACGAAATTCGCGTCACGAAATTTCTGGCCGAAAATAAAAGCACGAATCAACCGAACGTCAATGGACCGAGTCGTTGAAAGGAATGGAAATACATGCTAGGGCACTTTATCATTGCCCGTGCATGTTTTTTTATTGCTAAAAATACTTGTTTCCTGGTCATATCCACTGGCATCAGGTAATCAATCTTTCGAACGTGACAATTTATAGAATTTCTTAATCTTCCGGTAGATTTTTTCATTCGTGAATTCCGTTCGTAATCGTTTTTGAAAACTTATTTTTCATCACTCCTGCGCGGAAAGTTGATCGATCCTCAACCGCGTGCTTCTGCCCACGGTTCGACGTAGTCTACTTTTTTTATAATATAAATGATTTTGTGAAAAAAAGGTAAACTTGCAAAAGCTTATTGTCGACATAACTTAATTGTTATCGAATTGAGTAGGTCGGGGATTTGTGATTTTAGCCCACAAGGAAGCTGATCATTTCTCTCTCTTTTACCTCCCAAGTGAAAAAAAAATGATAATGCAAAAGACCAGCTAAGGCGTGGAGTGGATTAATCCCTCGAGGATTGAGAGATGAAAATTCCAGGCTTGAGAAGAAAAATCCTATCGAAGTGTGGTGTCTTCCAAACTCCCGGAAAATCAGTGGGTACGAATATAATAATGTCAGGGTCAGACAGGTATTTTCCATTTCCTATGTTCACATTTCGCTCTTTTATTTCGCGTATCTCTCAGTCAGGAAACAAATAAAGAGACAGAATAGAATAGGAGGAAGGAAGGGTACTGAAGTGAAGAAAATCGTTCCAATTTCACCGCCGGATAAGAGTCTCTTCGGGCCGTTTGCACAGCGTATCGAAAGGGTCGTTGTCATTTCACGGGCAGGAAAATGTGTACCGTAGACGGTCATAAGATTGCTTGTTGAGCTATAGTTTTATACTAGTAAAGCAAGTGACGTCGTATAAAATGCCCATTTCACTTGAATACATAAAGACCAAGAAAGAGGATCTCGTAGAAAAAAAATCCATGCAATAAAGAGTGCATTCAACATAACGGAAATATATTAAATTATATTAAAAAACAAAAAACGGTGGAACAGGGACAACGTGGGGTGGGGGGGGGGGGGGGTGTTCAAACTGAGCGAGCATTGTAAAATATAAGTTTGTTATTTTTTCTTCTACCTAAACAATTCTCTCTGAGAATAAGAATGAAAATGAAAATAGATGTTTAACAGCCGTGAGTGATATTCGTTATCTGGTCGAATAAGCTAAGGCAGTTTCGGACTGTAGACTTGGTGCATATTACGAAAGGATGGAGTATGAAAAGGGTAATAATATTCAAAGCAATGGTAACGAAAAGTGGGACAGAAACAGCGAAAGAGGGGGGGGGGGGGGGGGGGGGGGAGAGAAATACTTTCCTAGGAAGTTGGAGGGGAAGGGGGGCGCTTCAATTATAATGAAGGAAACAAAACATTTCTCGTCGAGCTATTTGCGTGTTGACGGTAATTATTCAAGCTTCACTGCTCTCGCGCGTCTCTCCTACGCAATTAACGTGACACAGAGGACTG
Organism: Campoletis sonorensis; assembly: GCA_013761285.1. Taxonomy (NCBI): domain Eukaryota; kingdom Metazoa; phylum Arthropoda; class Insecta; order Hymenoptera; family Ichneumonidae; genus Campoletis; species Campoletis sonorensis. The sequence goes on from JACEOJ010000111.1 coordinate 2,415,354, forward strand.
TAAGCTGCGGCTTGCTAAAAGATTCACGATCGCGTGGAGAGCGACCATAGTCCCGGTTTCATGCTCTTTATCTTGCGACGCCATGACCTATACGACAACACCGTCGACGGCGACGACGACGACGACGGCCGAGAGTTCCAAAAATAATGCAGTACCACAGACTCCTTTGGACGTTCCATGCTTCGTTACAAAACTGACTACGACAACTACGCGGTCATCTTACAATCTTATCCACCTACAACACGACGTATTTTGCCAAACGAAATGCCCAAAGACACAAATACACGCACGTTTATATCCTGATGCTGAAAATACCGAGACACCAGAAGCTCTCACGATGAGAAGGAATCCGCCGAGAATTCGATGGCAAACCAAGGCTGAAAAGATCGGACAGAGATTTATTTACCATAGTGTGTGCTTCGGTATATTTTAAAATTGTTTATGTGAATGAATGAAAAGAATTTCAAACGTTCAAGAACCCCCCATTACTTTACGTTCCTCCCGAAGAACCTTGTGCAAGAAAAAATGAAGGTATTTGAAAAGGAACATAGAAATTTGTCCATAAGGAATTCTACGTTGAATCAGTCATTCAACAGTATTTTCTGGCTTCTAGTTAATTAAACAGAAACCCATTTATATACATGAAGAATCTACTGCCTGTGCTTTTTAGGAAAACGATTAAGAATAGCCGGACAAAAATTTCTGTGGCGAGCATTAAACGTGTCGAGTTGATACGCGAGACTATTTTCCAATTCGCAACATTGATAATGCAACAAGAAAAATGCTTCGTACCGTACGATTAATTTATAAAAGCTTGTCATAACTTATTCAGTTATTTGTATAATAATTTCCGATCGATGCGACGAAGATTCAACACTAAATGCCTCGTACGTATCCCTACACCATAGAGGAGGAAAAATATGTGGAGAGTCTAATCTTTCGAGGTGACGGGTAGCACTTCTACTACCGGATGGTTTTTCTACAACATTGTTTCAGCATACCAGACACTGTATCCGTTATAAAGCTTCATCAGTCAGAGCCTTTATCCCAAGAATTCTTGGCTTGCTTCTTTTACTTTTTTTTTTCACTTTCTTTATCTTTATCTTTCACTCTTTTATCCAGCAGCTCGTAGAAAGAAGCCTCTCGTGTTGCTCCCGTTGTCGAGCGATAAGAGACTGTCTGAAACACCGTCACGCGTGTCTACCACCTAAGTCAGTCTTCTTGATGGTAAAAAAAAAAAAAAAAACAGAAAAAAAAATGAAGGCTCTTGCCTCGATCCGTGGTGTCTGCCGACGACGATTCAGGGGCTATGCTCCCCGGCTCTACGTTTACAACTTCCCCGCGAGCGCTAACCGGACTACACAGCTAAGAAGTTTTAACTCACTATAAGTTTATATATACATGTATATGGTAATCGGACTCCATTTCTTGTTTTTATCTTTCTCATGGACTCGCTTCTCTCATGACGGGAATTCTCCAGATTGGTCCTCAACATTAACGGATTCGAATTTCCTTCCAAGTTGAAGCCTTCACAACAGTGCATTTTTTCCGTAGAGTTATAGGAAAGAGGATTAATACCCTAGTTTGTGACCGAACCTCAGTGACAAAGAAGGATGTGTTGAATTCATGTTATCGAAACAAAATGCATGAAAATTTTTTCACATTCGAAAATTTGTAAAATTTAAGATAACGCTGTTAAAGATTTGAAAGTGTCAAGGTATTAATCTTAGTGCCATTTATTCAAAGAGAAATGGCTGCACACACTTGTAGTGCCGCGTCGGTTCAGTCGCGGGAGTGGAAAATTAATTATATGAGCTATGTTATTGCGTGGTATAACGAGGCAAAAAATGAGGCTGCCACACGTTCAAAAGACGAGCGGCTACCCAACGAGATTGGATGTTGCAGCCGATGGGGATGTGAGAACGCGCGTTTTGGGATAAAACGTGCAGAACTCAAAGCTGGATTCGAGTGTGGAAGAAAATTTGTTGCATGCTTGCAGTTTAGAATATGCTTTTTACGCTTGAACCCACACACACATACACACCCAGAAACATAAGAAGTAACTGAGAACCCGAGGAGTGGGATTATCGTCGTACACTTTTCTCTCCAAGACCAACGATCTCCGTGTGTGGTTGCGAACGTTCAGAATTTTAATTAGTGGTATTAGGCGTGGCATTATAGCCTCTAAATTTAGTGTAAATACGAGTAAAGAAAAAGAAGGAAAAAATACGAGATTGCTGAAGGAGGCTGTTCGAGGCTTCCCCAGGGAGACACTAATTGTGTTTACGATCGCTCGACTTGCCAGACTCTCGGCTTGGCTTCTTCTCGCTTCTCCGGTCTTCCAACTTAGTATTTTCTTCACCGCATATACGAGCCATGACACTTATGTTTCTCGTAAAGAATCGTCCAAATGCAAAACAACAAAAAAAAGAAGTTCCTTTCCATATTTCCTTGTGCCGTATGGGATTATCCCGTTATGCTTTTGATCTCATTATTTCGAAGATTGTATGAGAAAAACCGCAAACGGGGCAGCGCGTGTATGCAAATTTATTCACCACTGGTACTCCACAAGGAGGAAAGAGATAAGCTTTAGGACAGTCGAGAACTTGTTTGTATAAATCTTATCGGTAAAATCGAATGTTCCGGATTCAGGTGATCATTCGTAAGCTTGGACCTGAGTGTGTATGTCCATATTTGGAAATTCACGAGGATATAACGATCCAGTTTCATGGCCCAGTGCCAAAAGCCTCTGAATAAACGAAGGGATTCGTATGTTACGTGAAAAATGAAGAAAAATAAAAGTTAACGGAAATTTACACGCGTTATGTAATTTCCACATATCGCACATACACGTTGGTCACTTCATCCCTGCTGAAATTGGCTGAGAATAAATTGACAGCAACTCTTTCCGCATCTCCACGCGGAAAGAGTAAGAGGGAAAGAAGTGAAAGATGAGACAAAGTAGGAACTACATCCCCCAACCGAAGAGATTTGACGCCTCGTCGTTTTTCGCCGAAGGCCGAGTGCTTTTCTATCTCTCTCTCTCTCTTTCTCTCTCTGTCTTCCTTTCGCAAGTCATACGAGAAACTTTTTGAATGGGCCACCACCACAATGGAATAGTGGTTTACATTTATTAGACCCCGGGCGAAAAAGGTCTCATTCTCAGGATGACTGTGGCAAATGCCCATGGTCATTTTCGCAAGGGATGCTGTACCTTCGCTTCACGATTTAATGCTTTTGTGATTAAGTATCATACCGTGTGGCGAAGAGCTTTGGCCCGTTAGCACTCACCAATGCGGGATCATTCGAGCAGCAATTCTCAACAGGATATTTTGTTACATTGCCAAATGGTCTTGATGCTGTTAAATGGCGCGAGACTCGTAACGAAATATAGTTAAACATGCATAAACTCACAGTTATTATTTTGGTAAACGTTTGAGTATTAGGCTGATGATATTCAGGAAAATCCACTCACCTGTAACAGAAAAAAATGTATCGTTTTAATGATATGATTTGTATAATAATACATGCGTCTATTCAGAAACAGCTTAATAACATTATTTTAAATAATTTTATAGGAACTGTCACAATTCATATATTTATAAATCATTTCCGATATGGAAGCATATCAACTTTTTCCCAAATTAAAATTTTGTTCTCTGACAACAAACGGTTGACTTTTTCCACAATATTCTATCGTTATCAGTGGTTTGTGTGAAATGGGTTTTTTTTTTTAAGTTCTATCGAGTCTAATCCCTTTATTTTCATGGTCGTGACATTGTTGACGACGTTCAATCAATATCTTATTCGTGAAATTGCAATTTCTCGGAAGGCCAATAGACTTTGTAACACAAACCCAGGAACGAGCTATGATAAAAATGTAATTACGCAATGGCTCTCAAAGTTCCGTTTGATAAACGGAATTAGGTTACTAGATGAAAGACCGTGGCCAATAGAGCGAATATATGGACTTAGGTGGTAGATGTACGTGTGCGATTGATGAGAAATGAGTTATCTCCGAATAGGTAATCCATGAGATTAAAAAAATACAAAAATGGTTCTACCTAAATTCACAACTTAAGGATGTGTGTTGTTCCTAAAATATTAGGATTATGCTGCATAACATTCCAGTAGATCGATTATTACTCAGAGACTAAACGAAGGATGCATGAAATATTTTTCGAAGTCACTTTTCACTTTCAAATTTCGCTAATTATCGAGAGTTTCTCCACTTTCCATATTTTTTCACTAGCTCTTTGAGTTATTGTTTTTTTTTTACTGTAATGATTTTTTACAGAAATCCAAAAGAATCCAAGACATTCGATATAAAGTACGAAAAAATGAAATACAATTCCCAAGATTAGGTTTTAGCTATCAAGATTTTTATGAACATAAAATAGATGAACTCAGAGAAATTCCAAGCCAGACTAGTGAATCTCGAAATTGAGCAAAGTGGCACTCATAAACATCATTTTGCAGCAATGTAAAAGTTTCCGTAGAGCTATTTCAAATTGAATTTAAATTTTCATTCTCTGCTTCCAAATCCTAAAATAATCTTCAGCAAGAAAAAGGGAGGAGGATCTCTGCTTTCAAACGGTTCAGTAAAATGGAAAGTGGAGTTACCAGACTTTTTATCAATGTATGCAGTGAATTAGTTCAAAAGAATGTTGGGACAACGAGAAACTTTTTTTGGTTGGAAGACGACAATGATGGTTTTTTCTAACAACTGAAGCGGTAGAAAATCGTTCCATAATAGAAGCTCAGCACATAATCTCTACACATCTATACATAATATACAAAGATATGTATTTGAAGAGAGAGAGAGAAAATTCGCGAGGACGATTCTTCAGGTAACCATTGTGTCGGCACGGTTGTTGATACACGTTTCACTTTGTACGTCTCTCGTAGTACCTACAGTCAGCATTTTAGCTGATATTATCGTTCAGGAGAATATCGTTTTCGAATATCGTCACGATAGAAGTTTTGCCAATATTCACCGCACGGAAGCTGCGATCAATTGGAACAGTGGCATTGAAGATCGCGTAATGGTTTTGGGAGACTCTTATTCGACGACTCGATGGTTTTCAATTGTGAGTTTTCGATTTTTCAATTGAGCTCGGAAGTATCTATCTTCCCAATGGGGAATACTTTTTTCAATAATCGAATATGTGATAATATACTTATGAATGAACAGTGGGAACTTAAAGTATTGTCGAATTAGTTGAAAAGAAAAAATTAACCCTCGAATGACGCTTTAATTTTTCGTTACCATAACAAATAGCGGCGACATTCTAAGACCTCGAAGCTAATCACAACACGATTGCAACTCACTTGTAAACTCATTATAGGGGCGCAACCATTGCAGCTACTTGGAAACAAGAATTTTCTAGTAATTATAGATTTAATTGACTTCAACACGTCTAACATCAAAAACAGCAGGCTCCGGAAGCACGGGGAAAAAATAAATTGATTACAGCAAACAATTTTTCTTATTCGGTGAAGCAGGGAACTGCGGCAAGCGCGGTTCGATGGAACTCGCAACTTCTCAATAAGTAAAACTATATATTTATATTTGATACTTTCTTTCTCCCTTTCTTTCTTCTTTGAGTGTTACTCTGTATACATACGTATATATGTATAAAAAATAGTACAGCCAAGAAAGTCTGCAGAGGAGTTGGAGTTGCGGTACTGGTTGGAAACGTGAGTGAGATAAAGACGAGAGAAAGGGAGGGAGGGAGCGAGAATCTCGAGAGAAATCCAGACAGGTCCACTGTATACACATTTTATTCGCAGAGTGAAGGTACCGACGTAGAAGGTGTTTTCCAGATTTTACGGTCTCGACCATGGCGAAACTGTTATGTACAGCGCACGGAAATGTGTTTGCGTATATGTGACTATACGAATAGTGAGAGAAAAGTATTCGTAGTGTACCAGCGCTCTATGTATGTACGACCGCGAGCAGCACGACTTCACCACTTGGATGGGAGATCTCGAGGAAAAAAAACCAGAAAATCTCAGAGTTTCGCTAAATTTAAGATTTGATTGTGTAAAGGCGAACCTGAGTAGGTAAACTGCTGCTCGAAGCAAAGAAAAATAACGAAATGAATAATTAAACCCTTGATATCTGGGTGAATTGAATTTTGCGACGCTATTCGTTTCCCTTTTCGTCTCCTCAAGAGAAAAGGCGTATATCTGGGACTTCAGGCCAAGATGCGGAGAACATTCCAGTGCTTTGTATTTTTTTACGTTTTCCGGCGACCACGTTGCATATGCTGAATCGCTTCTGAGCTTGATGGGGGATGCACGAAGCAGAACTCCCCGTTGCTCGCACCATTTCCAGGAGAAATGCAAAGTGTATGAAAAAGTATATGGTAGCCGAAGTGCCCACTCGTATAAGAGACACCGGATGTAGAGAGCCCAGAAGAAATTCAATCTCCGAGAAGGAATCCTCTACGTGCTCGCTTGTGTATCTAAGATACGTTCGTATCGATGATTGAATATACGTCGAACCGATGGATGTGGCTTCGCGCCTTCATACACTGCGCATAAGTAAATATATGCACATGGATATATTTGAGTGTGTATCCGTAAACATATATTTCAACGATCGGCATCCATAATGGACTCACGCGTCTTTTCAATATACTGTCTCGATTCTATCGGATGTAGCTACGGCCCCATTTTTCCTAAAGTGAAATCGAGAGGCTACGAATCCCGAAATGTCTTTTTCATCATGTGTATTTGAGTGTTGAGAAGAACTGCAAAATGCTGCACTAATGCTGATGTAAAGAAAATAAAAGAGTGTATTCATGACGAGAGAAAATATGTACGTCTTGAAATTCGGGGCGGTTCGGCTCGTTCAGCGAAGCGCAGCATGTTAATAGCATCGAAGTCTCTTTTGCAAATGCTGGAATATTACAGTAAAAAAGAATAATCACACTGCCAGTCGTAGAAGAGAGAGATGTAAGAGGCAAAAAGTATATTATTTCTTTCTTTGATCCGTCCTACATGTTTTATTAAGATCTCGGAGTTCTCGTTTGGGTTGTACATTTGTAGTGGGTAAACCCACCGGAGCGTCGATTTCGGCCTTTATCTCAGGTTAAACGGTAACTTGCTACATTTGCAACTTTCACTCACCGCACGACGTCGTTTTTCGTTTTTTTTATTTTCTTTTTACCATCTTCCTTGACTCTGGTTCTATGTTTCTTTCTAGCTTTCCCGCATTTGCTAGTAGTGCCGGAGTAGAAAAAGCTCTGAGATGGCACACAAGGAATAACGCTCGTTTTATGAGATGGCTCTCGAAGGCTTTCTCACTCTTGTGCACAGACGCAAAAGCCGCAATGCGAAAAGCTGCTTGGTTTTGCAGCGCGGCTGTCTCTCCAGTCAGGGAGTGTTAAAGTCAAGCAGATTCTGGCTTTGAGGAACTGGACGTCACTCGGCAAGGAATTCACAGACCCGAGAAACGCATTAAAGAGTCTAGAATGAACTTGGATGAATGCATGTGTATGTATATCTGTGTGTCGTGCGTCGGTATGTGTTTGTCTGTGTCTACACAACACCACTGTGTACAAGGTATACCAGCACGTTCGGCTTTCGTTTCGTGCTACGACAGAGGAAGAGGATGAGCTTTTGCAAAAGGGCGACGTGGAGCTTCACCAGCGACCAGTAGGACGCGAAGTCAACGGAGGCCTGCTCTCCTCTGTGCCGCGTATCTCATCTGCATAGAAACAAGCTCGCGCGGGACAATGGGCCCTCTCGTCCATTCTGAACACTGCAAACACGCCTGCGACCGTGTTCCCGTGAGGAACGAACTGCGCTGTTACCTGCTTCTGTTCTCTGTAGCCCTATCTGGTGTATATATATATATATATTTAATATATAATGGGGTCTACAGGATGATACAATGTGCTAAGCCATGTCTGTGTACTGACATCTTTGCAAAATAAACGCAAAGAAGTAAATAGTTTCAACACGTGATTATGTTTTTCTTTTTTTTCAACGCACTTTTCTATCTTGCTTTGAAAACGAAGGTGATTCAATATTGGAACAAACTATCAGTCAAGAACTCGATATTATCTCAGAATTAGTTATTCGGTTAATCGTTGATTTTGTTTATAATTCGTATAAATGTTTTATTTACATACGAGTTTATGATTTATTCTACGACCTATATATTCCGATCTCCCTAAGAATAAATGCAAAAAAGTAATGCAGTATCGTGGCTTAATCCTCTACTTGATTTGAAACCAAAGTCCATAAATCGATGACGAACTTTGGATTGGATTCTGAATCGCTCTGTACGCCATCATCTACTCTCAGCAGAAGAGCCAACGGAGAAATCCACTTCGGCATGCACCGCTAACCCTTATTTCGTTTCCGCAAATAGACTGCAAGATGAACAGGAGCCCGATGTATATCAATGTATGCACGTGTATATGCATTCGGTATTGCGCCGCAGTATATGTTGTAATATCTATACTATATGCGATATCCATTGTGCGCGAAGCGAGGCGTGTTTCTGCAATATAACCGGGCTGTCCAGAGATTGTATATATATAATATATAGTCGTGTATACGGACCGATGATTTTCGTTGTACTCTCCAAGGTACTCATCCCTTTGTATATATATTCGTAATAACGCCCAACGATTCTCTCGTTGCGGTAACAACGTGAAATCCTGAAAGGGTCCACACAGGCGACGTATGATACGAAGAAAAGGGAGGGGGTATGTGCGCTAGCCCGTGGGAAAGGTACAGCGAACCCCTTATACCCACTGGGGGCACACGTGAATCCGCAAGCTTCATTTGAGGGCTTGGGAAAAGCAGGATGCATTCAAGTACCCGACACTAATGGCATAATGCACACGCGTTACATGTATGTATATAGGGAATTCATGCGTACGCGTATATATCGCGTATATATATATATATATATATATGATATATATATATATGAATATATATGAATATATATATATATATATGTGGGAGGCATACTTTGGGACACATATTTTTCTCTGCATACATAGATTCATTATGCACTTCTTGAATTACAGTTCTGCGGATATTGTTTTATATGCAATTATTGAAGAGATATAACAATTTTACTGTGAAACGCATACTTTGGGGCACTTGCTTGTAAAGCATATAAAGAGGACAGTCCACAAACAATCAGTAAGGTGTATACGGAGGTCAATTGGCATGGTCCGTAATGTATGCGTATAAATACAATACGTCTCAGTTTCTTTGTATAGTTTGGGGACAAATTTGAGAATAATTTCGGTATATTTTACATAGTTTGACGACTTATTTTTCAATGGAAAAAAAAAATCCAAAGACATCGGCATTATAACTATATATTTTTTTGGTCTTGAGGACCTCAATCTATGCATAAAATATTTGGGTTTTCATGTA
>JACEOJ010000111.1:2429043-2465815 GCA_013761285.1 Campoletis sonorensis
GGGTCATCGAAAACTTTCATTGAGATAAGTAATACATGGATCTATGATTGCTGAAAAACATGTTCATGCGACACCGTTTGGATTATATACCCAAAAAATAAAAGGCATTGATTGGGGACACTTGTAGGAGAAATTCATTTCTACGGCTCAGGCAAAAATTGATCCGTGTGCTGCCATCTGTTGATTTTTCGAAGTTTCTGAAGTGTCTTCAAATCATGGTCACAATCAGAATGCTGAAAATGTCGTCAAAGTATGTGATTGACACCAAAACACATTGGGGACTGTCCTCAAACGATGCTAATGTCTTCAAAAGATGTACCCGCTCGAAATTTCGTCCCCGAACTATGCTTCCCACATATATATATATATGAATACATATATATATATATGAATCCTTCTAGGGGCCAATAGCGCTATGGTTGTGAATGCAACGAGACACTTGTTGGATCAAATGCAAGAGCATTGGAGGGTGTGCTCTGTTGTACAGAACATCTATTCGGCCCGATGTCTTGCTCTCGAACACTGATAGATAATAATCCAAGAAACTCCATAATTATAATATTGTATTAACGCTACATTGCGAGTGTTGCATCAGAGTCAGAAGAAAACAGAGTGAGACAGAAATGGAGTGAAAGCGAGAGGAGAGTGAGATTAACGGATTATCATCCAAGGTAAAAAAAAAACGTTGAGGATAAAAACTTGGGACAGAATGGGGAAAGGCGATTCCAACAATCTTCTCATCAGGCTGCCGAAGCAGAGTGCGAGCAGACCATAGAGAGAAAGCATTCAGAACAGATTTTCAAGCAGTTGGAAATGTCGGTTTTGTGAATCTTCCTTCACCTTCTTTTCCTTTTCTCTATCATCCTCTTTCTGTCTCTCTCTCTCTCTCTCTCTTTATCTCTCTCTCTCTCTCTCTCTCTCAATCGTATTACTTCCCATTATTCTCTTCGAAAACCCCAGGGGAACTGGACCAACTAAGCTCACAAGCAACGAATCAAGACTCGTCCGGAAGGATTCTTGTCTACGAAAACGCATCACTTCAACCGGGATAAGTGCTGCAACGATGGTGTGTTCAAAAGCCTCTTTTAACATCTTCGTCCACTTCATTGTTCCAAAGAAGCGAAATCGCTTGGAAGGATCTGTCATCACCTCTTAAGGTCTTCGTCATCCCTTCGATCACAATATTTACTTTAATCATACATTACCACTAAGCGAGATTAACAAACGAAGCGATTCTTATTTAAACGTCATTTATGAATTGAATCAATGAAAATGTAATGTATACGTAACAAATCAACACCAGCAAAAAGGTGATGTTTTGATCATCCTCTAATGAACAAGGCTGCATCCTCACTTGCCCGAGGAAGTGATACCTAAGTAGATGAACCGGGAGATGCAATCGTCTATAGATGAATATAATAAGCGTGGGTCGAATATATAGCAACTAACCGGTATAGTGAATACTCTGAGAGGAGTAACGATGCAAAACTTGCTTATTATATGGGCGGGCAATGCAGGAGGTAACCAGGCGAAGCGAGTGGGACTGAGCAGGAGTTAAAGTTGGGAGGAAGGAACGAAAGAGCGAGATGGAGAAGGGCAATAGTATATAAACGAGAAGCAAGCTTCGTTCAGCTTCGCGTTGTCGACGTCCTTCTCTTTCTCCCTCAGTAATTAATCGGAGAAACTTGGATCGTAAACAAGGGAGTATCCATTAAGATCCCATTCATTAAACCGGAAGTGGTGTGCTGGTGGTGGCGGTTCCAAGTGGTTGGCAAGTCGCAACGAAGAGAATCTGAGGCTCAACTAAGACGGGACGAGAGCCTCATGTAGCATGGTAGGCTGCTGGGCAGGTGGCCAACATAGTCAGAGAAGATTCTTCTGGACTTTTCTCGTACAAGAACTGGTGCGGCATGATCAAGCGATCTACATGATCCGAGGGGACGTCATCATAATTACATAATGATAAAATTTTGTTGAGTATCCAATATTCTCGCCTGGATAGTCGGGTAATTAGCAATAGGTGCATTCAAACTTTGCGCTACGTCATTGATTCGTGATATATTGGTTTTGTGAGAGAGTCAAATAATACGCTTATCATGGATATATCTCCAAAACCCATAATTTGTTCACGTCGCTCATATTGTGAGCGACATTGAGAAACAGTGATGAGGCATTTCAAATTTGCAGAGGTACACTAGGTGACTATAAACTTCCACAGCTAACTACCATCAAGCGCCTTCAGAGCTTGGCCTAGAAGCATCATGTCGACTAGACATTGGTCGAAGAACCTCTTTTTTCCTCATTTACTTTTCTGCGAAGGAGCGTGAGCGCAGTCTGGCAGTAGCCACAAGCCAAAGACTTTCAATAATTCTTCGGAATAACTTTGAAAAACGTATATAGTTAGCGAAAGAGGCGCGCAGAAGTACCAAACGAATGGGTATGAGGCTCGAAGGGAAGATTGCAAAGGTATGGGGGGCAAAAAGAGAGTTTCCTGCCTAAGTTTCAAGCCTCTTCTTCCACTCGAAGTCTGGAGCAACTTCAATCTTATAGCATTGAAGAGCTGCCGAGTTACGGCTTGTTGTATGGAAAAACCGTCAGAGACCCTCTTCGTGCGTTGAGATGTACGAAGTCGAGAAGAAGAAAGCTTGAGATCGACGAGAATTGCTATATAAGAAATGAGAAACTGTGGTCACTGCATGAAAATCGGATGACAATGAAAGACAAAGTTTAAAGTCGATTTTTTCGTAGCATAAATAAAATGAGAAATCAGCATATGGTTGCTGCGATATATATGCTGCGATATAGCTACGATGAAAACATCGTAGAATAAAGAAACGAGAATTTCTTAGAATGATGGTTGAAATTTCATAAACATAAACGATTTGTTAGTTACTTGATTGCTGATAATATAGAAAAAAATGCACCAACGCAGTTGCGTTGCTGAGAGGACGGTCCGTAGCGTGTAGTTTCCGAGGTAGTTTCTATGAAATATCTTTAGATACAAGCACAATGAGATATATGCCAAGAACGTATATACATTTGTATATCTATATATTCCAGTGTGATATAGACCCACATCATTATTATGCATTGACTGGCCGGTTCAGTCCGGCCTCTCTGGATTGGACGCCGGACCACTTTTAATCACTATTCAGGCGGATTGCGCTAAACGGGGTCGGGTAAAAGATAGAGAAGGAAGGGATTGCGCGCTTAGTTCTACGGCGAATCGCCCGAGGCTATGCCCGCCAACCTGTGCTCTTGGCTTCGGATGATATACATGTGTATTGAAGTATACATCTATATACGGTTCCGGGTGGAACTGCGAGAAGAGGGGTTGAATGAACACCGTCGGGGATCGTCGTCGCATTTTCAACCCCTACAGAGTAAAACCCAGCCACCCAGTGACCATTGCCTCCTCCTATTTGTGTGATCGTGGACGTTCGTAAGGCTGATAACACACCGGGGCTAAGAGAGATGAGGATAAGTCAGCAAAAAAAGTAAAAGCGAGAGGAAAAACGGTGGAATTGAACAATTGGAAGCGGTAGAGTAGTGTAGACCAGCACATAGAACAAGCATGTGTATCGGTGGGCAATATATTTATATACAAAATGAAATGGGTATCTCATCGTGTTGAAGCACACGATGAGAGGAAGGAGAACAAGGGAGAGAAAAACAACGCTGTCGATGGCAGCCGCGGTACTCTCCGGCCCGACTGGTGGTCTGCGGCGTCTCCATTGTACGTACTGGTCTCGTAATTTGTGCAAGGATTTTGGTGTGAGCCAGAACACGTAGTGCCCGAGAGATAGGTGGAAAAGGAAAGAGAGATGAACCCTGATAGTCAAAATGGTTGTATGTAAATCACTACGTATATACGTCAGACACATAAATGTGTGTTGATGTAGAAGAGAACAGAAAATTGGTATATGCCAGTGGAAACGGGCTGAAAAAGAGTATGAACGAATGAGTTGCTCTGGGATCAAAAAATGCTGGAACGGGAACTGTAAATTCTTTTATTTCTCTCTCTCCCTCTTTTGCTTGCTCTCTTCGAAGTTGTAAATCTCACGAATATGTTTAAATTATCCAAAAGTGATTCAAATTTGTTAGACAAGCGTTTCCATTACTGTAATGAATTTCGTACGTTACCAATGACATTGAGAAATATGGCGAGGGTGAAAAAATAAAAAGCCAATAGGCTTTTTTTCATGAAAGAAGACGCAAAGCTTGACGTTGGTATTGAATGGGAAATACCGCGTGGGTAATAACTGTTCCCACATATACGTACGGAGCAAAAAATAGGGTGTAAAAGTAGAGGATTTCAAATAGAATTGCAAGACCTGGGTGTATCGGGAAACAGGGTGCCACTTATACGGGCAGAATATTCCTGTGTCGTATCACTCATGACACACTTCTCAATACATCGAAGCGTTGGGAAAAATTATTGTAGAAACGAATATATGTTTGGCATTATAGAGTACGTGGCTGAATCGGTGAAGTAGGGTAAAACGTGTGAAGTAAGGACATCGCGGAAAACTGGTGGTGTGTGCGTCGCTCTCTCGCAGAAATAACACGGGTGACAGCAGTGTCTACTAATATGTCGTTCCCTTTTCACTCCCCGTGTTTTGATTCGATCTTTTACATTTTTTTGCCACAAATAATTGTACATTAAAAATCAGCGGGAATCCAAACGGGAAGAGTATTTAATAGATTCACGACGAAAAAAACAGCAAGGAATCTCAACTGAGACGCGGGTCGTAGCATCCGAATCAAAACGTCGAAACGTTGACGTATACACATTCATGGATTGCATACATGCTGAGGGCTGCATAAAATGACACGTGGCTTTTGAGAGTTGGTTTATCCCTCAAGCAGAGCTCTATCCAAACCCGATTGACGTGTGTACCACTCCCGCATCGTCGCTCACTCTTATAAATAGAGAGAGTGAGCGCGTCATTTGTAAGAGTTGGACCAAAGTGTGATGCACGAGAGTGGCCTCACGGACAATCTTGATGAAAATGCTCGGTCATATATAAGCGGTGTCTTTCTTGTTTGTCTCCCGTTCGTTCATTTCTGACCACCCACACGAAACGCGTCTTCCATTCCTTGTCAGACTCTCCTTCTCTTCATCTCTCTCCTGCGTTCTCTCCCTCCCTCTATTAGGTTCCTTCCGCAACTATACCTCATCGAGCACGTCGAGCACACACATGAGACGTCCATCTGAACTGCAGAGATCCATCGTGCTATACACTCTCACCCTCTCATCGTTATCCCTACCTCCTAACTTCCCGCGTCCATTATTACGATAGCACAGCCTGCGTAAATATTGGCTCAAAGGGTTTTGCTATTATTGTCTTCTATTCGTCGAGGCTTTGAACCATTCTCTGACACCACATCAATGTCCATCTTCATAGACTTCGAGGAAACTCACTGTTGTGTGAATCCTAGGAGTGCTGCTTGTCCATCAGTTCTTTCACTTCATCCAATCTTTGCAAAGGTTTATACAGCTTACGTGATGAATCGAGAATAATCGTGACATCAGCTGGAATCAGAGAACGAGTGTGTATTTCACACCGTTTTCTCTTCGTTCATTCCACTAACTAATGTTGTTTTCCTTAGTTTTCCATTCTTATTTAATAAAATGAGAATACATCTCGAAAAATTCGCTGCTCAGGGAGCAGCGCTATCTCCGTGCTCAGAAGCACCCCTTGAATTCATATGGACCCATAACTCATGGGTACATACAATGCGTATATGTCTTTAACATGAACTAAGGTTTTATCCATAGAATAGTATGAATCTTACTGAAAGTAAATAAAGGGGAATTCCATGCAACGAGCATTTCTATAACGGCGGGAGATGAAACTTGGGAGATGCGGATAAGGGCGATGACGAGACGCCGTGGCAAAAGTTTCGTACGTTTATGGGCATCGACGACACTCTTTCGTTTACATGGCATTGTTGGTTGAAGGGTGAAATTTTCACCCGCCTCCAGCATTTTCTTATTTCCATCGCGTCTACGTCCACGACATTTTACCACAATCCACAAAAAACTCTATTCGATTTCCTGTCGAAACTATATCCTTCAATAACGCGGTCTATTTTTCCAGGAGGATGTTCTCGCTTCATCTTTATATGTTGATGGAGAAAACAATATTTCGCTAAAACGGCGAGAAGTCTATGTATCAGTATTGAATCCCTTTCACGATATCATAAACATTGCAGAAGTTTTCATCGATCGTGTTTTTTTATTTTTCATAATTTTTTTTATCATCCTATCCAGTCGTTTCGTTTCACCGTGACACGTTTTATCGTGGATGTGCATTCTATTCTCACGAGGCGTTTATTATTTGACGATCTTGTGACAATATTGGTGAGCGACTCGCAGGACGAGTTCAGAAACAGTCGCGAAAGACCTATCAGCATGGAATACCAAATGAACTGTATGTTTTCATACGTATATTATATTCACTTTTTGTTCTAGACGGATATTTTCCACCTGTTTCATTATTCCTCTATTTTTCTCGAGTCGTTAGAGCTACGACATGAAAGGATGAACGTGCTGCCCATCTTCATTTATATACATAGACATATATTTAGACTGGAATAGGGCAAGATCACGTCTTCTACAACGGACCCATACAGCAAGCAGACACACTGGCCGGACAGAGACCACCGCACGTACGTCCCATAAACGCCAACACCTGGTGCATAACCGCCAACCGAATACCTATACGCCTGGGGGGAAACAGTATTTCCGAGATATGCTCCGAGAGATCGTTTGCACTTCGAAATTGGTGGATTCCATTGGTGCTATCATTTGAATTTCTCTATCGCGATACTATACGCGATATCATACTTGAACAAGAAGGATCGATTATACATAAGCGAAGAAAGTTAATAAAGACATGTTAAAACTGTATTTATAGTAACATCTTCGATATGTCAGTGGTGTACGAATAATAAATGAATTTATGCATTCATGTAAATGAGTGCAGTTGATTAGAATAAGACATTAAATCATATCGTCGTGTCATTTAGATTTAATTTGGTGAATAATAAATACTGTCTTGCAGATAAAAGTAATTAATTAATTCAATTTCATCAGTTTTGTTTCCTCGGACGATCGATGAATAACTAATTATTGAAATGAGGTTGATAGGTTGTATAGTTTAATATTCTAACAGAATTGAATCGTTACGAAGACCTCCTTATCGCAAGATTTATTGAGCGATTAATATTAGATATCAAAGGGTAATATCATCGTAAATAAGCGATGTAATCACTGTAAAACGCCCACGCAGTTTAGCAGAGCAAACACATACATAACGAAATGGGTATGGCGGTGGTTTGCCATGGATCTCACCTCTCGCGACTAGTTTTCGATCTTATCGATTCATCTCGGCTGGACACGCACACAAACGACGATACAGTCGTTCATATACAGACAACCAGCGAAACGAGAGCTTATATACGCTCTTTGGACTCGAGCGAATTGGATGTATTACTAGTGCGATAGTTATTTACGAGGCAACGTGAAAGTAATGACGTTTATTCGCACTCCCGATTGCTTTTATATCCCAGATATTTTCCACTTAAAGCTCAAATGGAAAAAAGACAAACGCGACAATGAGAGGAAAGAAAGGATTAATAAAATTGTACTCAATTAAAAAATTAATATCAGGAAGCAGAGCTACTTCAGAACTGAATTAGAAAATCTGATTTTAACCATTTTTTTTATCACTCAAGTTCATCGTGGCTGGCTGGAAAAGGTTAGAGATAACGAGACCTGACAAAATGCCATTTCACGCCCTTAACAAGCAGCTGTGTTAATCTTGAGAAATCCATCTTAACATCGTAACAATCAGCCAAGTCCATTCTCCAAATATCTTTCTTTCATTCTGGTCTTTTCACTGGTTTCCTTCACTTCCCTTGTTTCATTCAACGTGGTTGCTTATTTCTCGAGACCTCATGGATGGGCACCCGAGCTTATTACAACGATTCCTCAGAACAATTGCATTGTCTTGCATTTTTATTTTTTATTTTTTATCTTTCATTATTTTCCTCACATTCACTGAAACGCAAGTGTACGTAACTCTGGGAGAAGCATTGCCAGTTCTTCCCGTTGATTCTCATGTTTACCGGAGAGTAACCGCATATTTCTTTTGTTTTCATTTCGCCTGTGGAATTTTTCCCGCCACTGTAAGGAAGAAAAACCGAGACAGTTCTCATCCTAGCATTTTCGTGCTAACAAAAAAACCCAAACAAAATGCTGAGGTCACGAGGGATTTTCAAAAACATTTCTCTGGCCATAAGCGATGTTTTTTCTGTTATTTTGACTTGTTATTTTTAATTTATTTTCGTATCGTGATAATCCTCTCGACGAAACCAATTTAAAATATTTCGCGTGTTCGCCAAAATTCCGATAAAATGAACAAATGAAGGGTATAAATTAGGTCCTCGCCCAATCGAGATGAGGATCTATATATTTTTTTTTCAATCCCAAAATATATTCATCGATTTCGTGTGTCTCGAAAAACGTTTGGGTCGTCGGGATTCGTCATACACAATGAATTCGTTAGGCGAGGATTAGTTTTAATTAAAATTTCACTCGCGCGACTCTGTTTCTCCCGCTCTGTCCCGGCCGAAAATTTTCTAACTCGTCTCCCAGTCTCTCTCGCTCGCTTGCTATTTCTCTTATCCTCTCGTTCATATACTTTTGTCGAGCATGTATAATATTCACCGATCGAGAGGCCGTTGCCACTAACCAATGGCAGCAATAGGAGGGGCGAACGCAGGGATACTCGTGAATTTTACCGGAACTTTGTTTTTTTAATTAAACTCTCAGCCCTTGGCAGGTGCTCGAGAGCGTTATCACCCGTTGACAGATAGTCCAAACCAGGCGGTGGAACTCTCGACACACTCGTACGCGTGTTGACCGTAGATAGAGCGAAAAAAAAAATTATGAAAAAATTAGATGACCAATTTCAAATTATTCGATAGCTTTCATTTTTATTCGTTCATATAATTAATATTAATATAAAAACGTCCAAATATTTCTCGGTTTTCTGGTTTCTCGTTTCAATTAAATAGGATTATTTCATTTCATTTTATCTGAAGGAAATTAGCCTCATTTGGGCGATTAAGATTGCTCGGTACACTTTAAATATGCAAACTTCAATGACGCTCAAACGTTAATCAAAGTATCTTTGATACTCTATTGATATGAACGTGAACAATACAAAATTAATTGAATACTTGCAGGTATTCTGTATATTTGGTCTGTGATTTTTAATCACATAGTAATGAAACATAGAGTTTTCAAGGGCTGTATAAATCGGCCCTCGGGGATTTTGAGTATTTGTTATGCTGACGAAGTTTGCTATATATTCGCCACGACTGCACATTTAATATAATTGTTATCTCAAATTCGAGCTCACAATTATAAATTATCGAGACAGCATAAGTAGCACGATAATCATATATACCGACTCATGAAAATTTACTTAAATTTATTTAGTACATGTTCGATACGTATAAATACATCCATGAACGTGTATTCGACCGGAAGATATCGTGAAGTACGATGAAAAGGTAATAAAGGTAACAAAAGGGATGCAACGTGTGATTTTGTATTGCAGGGGAAACTCATTGTGGATAGTTTGATGGGAAAAACAGTATTGATAAAATAGTCATTGGGCAAAATAAATTAATCCAGTGACTCTATGAAATACTTCCTCTTTTTTTTGTAGAAGTTATGAGGTTTCGTAATCGAGCAAAGGAATTTAACTGTTTTTCCCCCCATCTGTCCGTACTGTTGCTGACTGGTAGATCGATCTTTAGAGCTCAGTCTTCCCGGACTTCGCTTATTCGCGTCGTCATTCATTGGATTTTCTTGTCGTGGAACGACGTTGGAGAAGAGAGAGAGAACTCGGATGGGAGTGAAATTGAATTTCGTTTAGGTTGATAGGGACTCCAGAATATTGCAAAAAAGGAAAAAAAAGCTATGTGTGTTTCCAACGGCGGTGACGTCGCTCATGGTTCTTAAGAGTGACAAAAGCATTTCAACATTTCATGGTATCGAGAGATTCCGACAATTGTTGTATTTTCATTAATTATTGCTTTCTAAACGCGGGAATATTAATAGATCGTTGAATCCTATGATGAGCTGTATAAAATGGGTTAAAAGAACGAGCGTATACTCTAAGAAATCAAGTCGCACTGTACATTCCTCACGAATAAAGTGTAACGCGGTTGAGTATATAATTCTCAACGTGTTTTTTTTTCTAATTATATGATTTCGCGGGTAGTCTCGTTTTTTTCCGTCGATTCGTCCACCAGCCTTGTCGGAAGAATATGGACCGTGAACAACTGGGTGAGAAATTTCTTTCGAGGCCAGCGCTCGAATATTTAGTGCTCACTACGCTTATACCGTGTACCATCGTCCTGGATGTTCGGCGAGATCGCCAATGAAATTTACGACGTGCTAAAATTGCTGGCTGTTTTCTGCTATATTTATGATATTATTTATGGTATGGTATAGCGAAGCATGGATATACCAACGATCGGGAGAAATATTTGCGCTGAGCACCGATCTCTTTTACCGCATTCTGTGCTCTCGCTTCATCGCCCAAGGCCTCGATTCGCCATTACCCCTTGATCCTTGTTACTAACCCAAAGGATTGAAGAATATATCGAGATTTTTTAGATGTAGCACGAAGTATTGCACCTGTTATCAACCTGAGAACACAACGAGCTATTTTCCGACTGCGGGGCCGCAAGATTTCACTCTGATTGAGTCGTTCGGTGTATAATTCGAAATCGATAGTTATATAAGTTTTGTTGAATGAATGAAAGACATTGCCATTCAGGTAGCATCTAAAAAGGTACCATTTGCTTAACTTACAACATGCACGTCCTCAATTTGGCTGAGAATATTCATTCAATTAATATCGCCAAATGAAATGCTCATCAATTTGAAGTGGATTTCGAACAATTATCGTTTTCACATCAGAAAAATGTCATCGTTTCTCACCGTAATATCAATCAATCTATTTTCAAATTTTGGTCGTGAAAATCATTAGCAATCGATGCCTGCAATTTTACAGAATCTTTTTTTTTCATCTTGTTTTTTTTTTGTTCTAAATCCGGTTTGAACTCTATCTCGCGGGTACTCTCGGAACGTATCAAGGAGGAAGAAGCAATTGTGATACACGCTCGAATTGAGCTCTTAGACTTCATCCTATAGAGCTCCTCGATGTGTATTCACCATGTATGCTATTTGGCCCCTTTTTCCATTGTCTGTATCTTATTGTATTGTACAGATATCGAAAGGGTACTTACAAGAGCAGAAGCATATGTCTGTTCTCACTCTCTTACTGCCACGTATTATATCAGAGAGAAAGAAGCAATATAGGCCACTTTATACCACTGATATATTGCTACTGCAGTCGCACTTTTTTTTCTCTTGATGGATTTTCACCGACATACTATATTATTTAGAGTCTAGGATTGTGATATAAAACAGCTACATTTTTCCCGAAGAGATTTTGTACGTTTCAACCATCCGATTCAATTCAATGGAGTAATTATATTGCCTGAGGCGAATTAAGGAAAAGCAAATTAATTGATTACCGACGTTTCTCGGCATGGTTTGGTAGCAACGTTTCTACAAATTCTGGATTTTCCATTCGTGTAAAACTATATCTGCAGTGTTATTTGAGACTGCGGTGAGGTGTCAATTGTGTTGATTGCATATGCAGCCGAAAATCAAGCGATTCGAGGATAAGTTGTTGATTAATTTGGATATTTACCGTTAATTCAAGAAATTCCATTGACTTATTGGCATTTTGTCAATTTGGAAAGACAGCTCGAACTCAGTTTAGTTCATGCATTGTCATTAAAACGTTCCAAGGCATTTCGAAAAGCCAACAATCTGAATGACATAATTCTAATTATTGATGAATTATAAAGAAAGTAATGATGGCAACAATCGCAAACGATTTACACTCGACAATTTACCCTTTTCTACGAATTCAATCTAACAGCTTTGACATTCTATGTAGAGTTGGTGAAACTTTATTCGTAAAAGACCTCATAGTTGTGAACTATGTGAGATTCTGTACTGTGGGCTCTATAGA
Organism: Campoletis sonorensis; assembly: GCA_013761285.1. Taxonomy (NCBI): domain Eukaryota; kingdom Metazoa; phylum Arthropoda; class Insecta; order Hymenoptera; family Ichneumonidae; genus Campoletis; species Campoletis sonorensis. The sequence goes on from JACEOJ010000111.1 coordinate 2,441,178, forward strand.
CTTAAAGTAATGATGAAAAAACAGAGTGATGAATGATTGAGTGCACTCTGTAACACATCGAGGTCTTTGGATAATATATTAAAAAAGGTCAGTGAACGCTGCTTGACCCTTGAAATCTATCGACCCACACTTTTCTTCCTCAATATTTGTACTCGTATCCCAACGTTTTCATACGCTTTATCACTGCTAGCACTTAATCACAAATTTTATTCAAATATTCAAAACATTTCAGAGTATTCATTCAATTAAAAACAGACGATTTTTATTATCTGGCTGTTTCTTCAAGTTATTTATAGTGTTTCCGAGATTGATCAGTTATTGATTCATGTCCATATTGAGTCCGACCCATGATTTCATTGAAGAAATCATGCAGTAAAACGAAGCGAATGATTTTCATTAAAATATCATTTTGCGTAAAGTTGAAAATTCACTTTAAACTCAAGCCGATAAATTCGAGTGCAGTTAGAAAGCAATCGAACGCTTTTCCTCTCCCTATTTTCAGTGGATTACGTTTTGATGGATATTTGATATCGCAGCGACCGTCATGTGTCATCTGCCTTTTACGCTCAGTGTGTCAAAGTTTGCAACTACTATGGAAAAATTGACATTTTGTTCAAGTGTGATAAAAGCAGCACTTCAATTGGAATCAAACTCCCAGAATTAGTAAAACACGATTCGAGTTGGGAAGAAAGGAAAAAAGTGACCGAGGAAATTGAGTGGAGTTCCCAAAACGACACGTGGCACGTCGTTGGAATCACTTCTGAATATGTAGAAATTGGGATCTCGGCAGTTATGCCATTAATATTTGCACAAAAATCGGACTCGCTACACCAAAAAATGTAAAAATCAGCAGTAGAATATAAGACAACAATAATTCATGAGACAGAATGATTATTTGATCGCAGAATCCTGCATAATTCGTTGTTATAAAAATGAAAAATTTATAAATCATATGATTTACATTTTAATATAAAGCTGTTGAAATATATAGATAAATTATTATTGCCTGTTCAAATCTACTCAAGTTTATGGCTCCGTGATTTTTTTCTTTCGTCGTTATTTAACTTTGAATGATTATCGTTAAATAATTGCCACTTAGCGGATCTTATGGAGTGTTGGCTGTATATATGCAGACAGGGCTATCAAATTATTCGCTGAAAGTGCCGGTTTGAAAGTTTTTGACGGAGGAAGGATGCGGGAGAGGGAAAAAATAAGTCTCGAAAAAACGAAATTCGGCACGTGCAAAGAGGTGTCGATGTTCGTTGGACACGCCCTATACTTGGGATTTTTTACCGCGTGTTTCGCCAGAGAGAAAAAAAAGCGAGATAGTTTTGCGATGATGCTGAGCTTGTATCTGCCACACGATGGACCTCTCAAGCTGGCACAGTCAAACACACGTTCCATATGTGTATATATTTGAGAGTGTAGAGTCTCGACCCACCCGAGGGTAGAAAAAGAGGTTGGCCAGTTCTCTTTCCAACCGTATGCGATATACATATGGATATATATGATACAACGAAAAGAGGAGCGAGGAAAAGGTGAGAGAAAACTCTCCAAGACGAGATATATAGAGACACTCGTACGACTTCGAGCCGAACCTCGTGTATAACTAATGTCGAGCCTCCAGGCCCACGTTTCAGAGGTTCTCATCTGAAGACCATTTTTTTTAAACGAGACAACACCTTTTTTATTTTATAATCGTTGACGCGTAGTTTCTAGGTTTTATTAAGAATTTCCAGGCCATCGATTTCTCTGAATACGAGTATCTCAGAAAACATCGTCTACTGCACGGTACTTCATTATTGCTATTTCGTGTTGAATAAAGTGTTCAAAAAATGTAACGTTGCCCGAAAAACTTCAATGGGTCCTTCGAATCGTGTATAACGATGTTTTTAAAAATGTATAGAGCTCGTAATATTTGGTTGCATATAGAATTGTCTGAAAATGCAGTTTACGCAAGGGTTCGCGTGATATTCTTCGAATCTGATGTGTCACACGCCTTGTGGGGTTAGTGAAATCCGTGCAAGTGCAGACTGCAAAGAAAGGTATTGTAGCTGCGTTTCCGACAAACGTTACAGACTTCAACTTGATTCGTAATAAATTTCCGTATGTGTACCGGATATAGATATACGTATACATTATCAAGGTTCGAGCATGTGGGGTTTTATTGCCTCGTATGAAAAGAGTGGGAAGTGAAAAAAAAGAAACATGTAAATCAATAGCCACGAGCAGCCAGTTTTTGCGGTCACGAATGGCGAACGTCGTAATCGAGAGGTGCCTCTTTCTCCCTTTCTTTCTCTCCTGTTTTCCTATTCTCTGGAGCTCAAGGAAATGGCAAATAAAACTTTTTTCCGTTAATGAGAAAATGACGTTGAATTAATTTCGAGCTTTCAATCTCGTAACTCTCTCGTTGTATGGTCGTAAGCTGCTTGCTGGAGGGAAATAAATGAGTTTCGTGTCTTGTATTCACCTTCAGGGTTAACAGTAAAAAATCTTAAACTCATACTTTATCGTCCCACGTAGCTCTCTTGCTCTGAGGAAAAAAACCAGCCTCATGTGTTTGTGTATTTGTGTGTGGCCTCGCTCTGGGGCAATTCAGTAATCTCGGGGTCAAGATATTTTTTTTCAAGGATTTAGATAGCTTGCTTTTCTACATGCTAAAGTGCCCTCTCGGTGCCTTTCTCTCTTCTTTTTCTCTCGGTATTTTGCCCTGCTTCATTAACCTCGCTGAATGATTATATGCAGATAGTACATGCAGGCTCAGTGGATTAAAAGCTGTGCGCTAATATGCGTGTGTAAAACTTTTTGTTTCGCTAATCAACGTATATATGAGACAAAAGGGAGAAAAGGAATTGAATAATCCGAAATAATGGAAGATGTATGTGACTATCTCATATCTCGGCTATAAACATACCAGTCAGAGTGTTGAAAAATAACAAAATCTTTGGCTATTAAATTCGTTCAAATTGTTTTTCATTATTATTTTTCGCTCATTCATTATCGCGGTAGAAAAAATGACAAACTGAAAAATGTCAAACGAGTTTTATTGTTTTTACTTCAGCTCGACTCACGATATCATCTCGACTGACGTATAGTGTCACTCAGTTGTTTTCAATTATTCGCTCGTCCACGCAACGATCTATCCACTAATACGCATTTCAATTCTCCAATTGGCTGTCTAATCGTTATCAGCGAGTCTGGCCAACCCGAACGAGCAAACTGTGGCTATGTTTCTCTATACGTTGAATAAGGGTAGATAAGGGAGCCACGTATGTCCGAAGGGATTTGCGTGTCCAGGTTATCCCTGTATCCTGACTGGGGTTATGTATGTGTGTGTATACGTATGTATAGTCACAGAGTGCGTAATACACGAGAGCCGGTTATGCAGCCCGTTATGCACTGCATATAGTATTCGAGGAATGAATAATGGCCGATATAACTCGCCGAGATCGAGTCACACATATCGGGTTTACAATTCAAATGGTACTGCAGAATAGCTGAGGTTTCAGATTTGTACAATATCAAAATGCATATGTGTATACATTGTATATGAGAAATTTTGCAATATTATGTCGACGTAATAAGAGCGATCGATTATTCATTGAATTTTGTTGAGTTGGAATCACATGAATATAAATAATTGAATTATGATTTTCAAGGGTTCTTGACCAAAAGACTTTTTCACTCGGAAAACTTAATGTTGATTTTTGTTAAAAATGTACGAACGCATATAAACATCGTATTTGTTGGTTAGAGTACATCGTTTTTTGTCACAAAATTGTAAGAGAAATTTACGTGTTGAGTACTTGTGGATTCAGCAATCGCCGCAAACGAGAAATTAACAATAAAATTTATATGGTGTGTACGAATAATGAAATTCACCAACCGTAATATCAACAAAGATTGCGTTGCAAACAATTTTTACGCGTACGCGAGTGTCGGAACGCAATACTCGTAAATTTTCAACGACGGTATTCCGTTATTCCGGAAAAACGAGGAAGAAAAGTGAGAAAGAGAGAGAGAGAGCGAGAGAGACAGAGAGACAGAGAGAGAAAAAGAAAATTGAGTGTTAACGAGGTGTACGAGAATTTATGAAAATATAAATTTTCATGGAGATTGGATCGGAATAGTCGATGTATCCGAGCCGACGCACAATTTATTCATTGTGCGATAATAACTTTCAATTAAATATCAACTGCCGCCTTCCGGCGACCGATAATAATTATTCAATGAATATAATTTACTGAATAAGAATAATAACAACAATTAAATATTTACTAGAATTTCAGTTGAGATAGAATTCGAAGGACCACCATCGAGTGTCGTAAATAGTTTTTATGTATCATAATAAAACAGTGTGTACCTGATACTCAAATACCCCAAAGGTTTTAAGGAACGACGTTAAATATTGTGCCAGGTGTCTTAACTTGACAGGTCGAAGTTTTGATATCAGAAGTGAAGAAAACCTATAAAAAGCGGCTATGGGTTGATCATGTGCGAGAAACTTGGTTGCCACTGGTAAAGGGTGGCCAGGATCGAGGTTCGCAAGATCGCGAGAGAAAGAAAACTATTTGGACTGGACAAACATGTTTCCGCAGTACATACGATTTTGCTGTAGTTATAAGGTTATATAACTGCTGCGACTTCTACGAGGCAGGTTCAAGTTCTCCAGACTCTCCCTCGAGCCCTTCTGCGCAGACAGTTTTATGAGCTTACTATGTGTGTTGAATATAGCATCGGTTCATATAGAATCCAAAGCTGAAAACGAACGAACACGAATAAAAGTCGTGGTGTACCACAAACGATGACTATCCAGCGTGGAAAAGCATCCATTACCTTTTCTATTGGGCGTCAAATCTAGTTGAAGGGTTTATAGAAATACGGAAAATCTACGATGTACTATCGGAGATATGTGGAAATAATTCCCTAGGATTAAATCCACACGATTTGTGATTTTGTCATTTCAACAAATCTAAAGTAATATCTACCTCGTATTTTTATCGACTCTCTATCGTGGAACGAATAGCTGACTCGGCTGAGAAAAAAAGCTAAAATATGAACAAAAACAGTACCACGTAGCTGCAATAGAACGCTTGATAATAAACTCGCGAATAAGGAGAAAAAAAAATTCATTACGATTGCATTTAGCACGCGAGCCTCGGGTGCGTGTAGGGTATTGTTTGGTCGCACTCGCACACTCGGCATATTATTAAAAATGCACTATGCTGCGTCTCCATCGCCTCCAGAAGTCACGCGGACGTGGTGAACGCACGTGAGTGTTTCGAGTGCTTCCATAGAGAGCAGTGCGTCCGGAATCACGTGAAAAAGAAATATAGGAGTGACAAGGAAAAAGAGACAGAGAAAAGCAAGGCAGAGAGAAAAAGAAGAGAGAGATAGAGAGAGAGAGAGAGAGAGAGAGAGGTAAAACGTGAGAAGGCAAAATAGTGTAAAGAGTGTTTGTACAGTTGAACGTTCGCCAACTGCATGACTCTACGTTATAGACGTGTTTTTCTTTGGATGCGGGGTTTTACGTTCACCAGGGGAGGAGAAGGGGGGGAGGGACTTGCGAAAAAGCGCTCTTTCGTGAAGAGACAACATCCTTTGGGCGCAAAATGTTCAACGGAAGGAGGAGGAGGGGGCGTAGGAAAGAAAGATTTTATCTCGCTGTCGCGTCAACACCGTATTTTAAGTTCTCTCTCTTCTCTCCTCTTAAACTTGCTAACGGTGTGCAGAGGATCGTTGGAAAAGAAGAAAGACAGGGCACGTAAGTCGACACGATAAGACGCCCGCAACATCGTAAGTCAAGTGGCTGATTTAATATCCGGGAAAGGCAGCCCCGGGGGCTCTTTTTATTCTTCAGGATGTAGAATAGTCCTTCAGGGCATTAAGTCATGAATCCTCTTCCGCTCCTTCTCAGGCTTCCCGACAGCAAAACACCTACCACACACGTTTGTTATAACTAGCAATGCACTTCAAGAAAAAGTAGCTTTACCAACGGATAACGAGATTCTTTCTCATCTCTGCGTAGTCGCTGGTTAATTTTAAAAGTCCGTGTGGTGAGGAAGAAAGAGAGCAGAAGCGAGAGCCCATATTCTGGATATGCCCTCTCTTTCGAATGACTACTCTCACTGCAATAAGCTCGTATAGTATATTGGATGGCGTATACTTGAGTATATTACGATATGATGCGATACGAGGCGCGAATCGCCAGATATATATTCCACCACAATAATACAAAGATGCCATATAACCGAAGTTAGATCGTATAGTTTGCACGAGATTGCGAGAATTCTAAATCTTTTCACGCATTTGTATACGCTCATAGAGTTTGTGCAGACTCCATTTCAGTTAGGTTGCGGTGCACTTCATCATGTAATACGTTATCCAGATGGTTTTCCACTCGGTGAGCTTTCGTGCGGTAGTAAATCGTAATACCCAGTATACTTGTTTGTGGAAAGAACATTTTTATCTTGATGGTCACTCTGGTATATACGACCTTTTGCGCTTTTTTAATGGTGTCATTTATCAATGATTGCAAGCTCATATTTTTTATATTTGGAGAAATTGAATTTTGAGAAAAACTTGCTTCCTAAAAATACAACGAACCAGATACTTTATCAAGGTATATCCGAATTCGCCTCAAATTAGAACTTTCGAATAAATAACTACTTTATTTGCCTACGCTGCGGATTAATGAAGAACTTGCTAGTTGGTCACACAGTACTTCTTATTGCATTGTTTTTCACCCTAAAAACAGTATTCGACAAATATTGTCTGCCTGGAACACATTATCTTGCGGACCTCGTGTCTTGTACGTATTCATGATCCTATATCTTGATCTCAGATATGTGACAGACTCTATGCACGAGTCTAGTTTTTAGCGAGAGCATTAGAGTGTCCATGTTTCTTTTCTTTTTTTTCGTCAGAATTTCGTTCGCACATGAACGAAATTGGCAAGTTTATGGATAAACGACACTGACTAGCATAGGGTAGACGCCGAAACGTCGCGGCGCCATGGAATGCGCGTGTAACAAAATGACAGGGTTGACCAAGCTTGTCTCACCCTCTTGGCCGAGAGTAGTGAACCGCCTGGGCGATGCAAGCATGCAGTGGGACGCACGAGGTGCGGGTGTGCGTACGGGATATAATCACATAGAGTCACGAACGTTGTCCTCCTCCACACGCAAAATTCCCCGAATAAGCTTGAGCGAGGTTGGCGGAAGTGGCCAGAGACGAAGATTGCAAGGTTGGCCAATCGCTCGTGTCGATCAAGGGGAGCGTACGTGTTATCACGTCTTTTGATCATTCAAACCTCGGAAACGAAAGTTCCTCGGGACACTGAATCCTGAACATTTCTCGTGTAACCCATGAAACCTCTTACAGGCTTATGTCTCGTCGATAGACACAGGGATTTCGCCAAGAATATGCTCTAGTGACCATAAGTCGTAGAAGAAACCGGGATCGATATACTGAGGGAGCACAAAAATACTCCGCTTTTGAGAGGAGACTACTCTTGCTCTTGTATTTGTGCAAAGTTGCAAGATTTTTAAGGTAGACTGCAGAACTTTTAAGGTACAGTGTATTAGAATCTGCTCAAGTGGAAGAGAAGCATTGGAAGTAGTCGAATAGAAGACCATCCTGAAACCCGCAGTAGGACCGGTTTTATATTTTCCAAAGAGTCAAGAAAAAGGAAGAAGATGCAATAACGAGCGCGATTGATCGAGTTTGTGTGATGCACCAAGTGAGGTGCATTAAGGAATCGATGGGAGGACTTGAGAGACCAAAGAACCAGGCTTCATATGCCCGCGCTGAGTGATGAAGATGTTATGCAGCTACGACTCGAACGAATGCTAACCTATTACTCCGCAGCCAGGAACCAGCTGCACTCTAATCAGTTAGGTTTCAGCGTTCCAGCTTGGATGCATTCCCCATCAACTTGATATTCTCGGATATAAATAAGGCGCCAAGAGAGGCTCAGCAATAGAAGTCGCTTACGAGCTTGGGTATCGTGCACCTATCAATTTCTCCACGGCCTACCCACGTACAGTCCGTTGCTTCTGCTTTCCATGTCCCGGTCGTTAGTACACCATTCGATTCTACAGCAATACAGTTTATCCATACAATAGCGAAGTTTCGTAGTAGAACATTCACGATCCTCGTTTTCGTCCAAGTTGATGATCGTCCAGGCATCCATTTTAGGTATAACCATATCGTGTTTAAATCCGTTGGCATCACTTGGGAATAAGCCCATCGTTCTCTAGAACTAATAGATTTACGAGTGGATCGCGAACAGAGCGGTGCATTGTGTGGTTGCGAGAGACCTGCGAAGTACATGGCTCGTGGGACAAGGAAGACAGTGGTGGGGTTATACGACTCTCTTGCAGGGCTCGGTACATATACCCACATAGTTGGGACAGGCATCGTCATACATGGATAAAATGGACGAGCTTCCTCGGAGGCCTTGCCACTAGCTACGGGGAGGAGTGACGAGGTTGATGGATGGTCTCGCAAACTTGAAGGACCATTAACACTCGAGCTCCCATACAGATACGAAGTGGACACCAACCTACGCCGTACTTTCTACGATGTGCAAGAAATAACAGTGAATCTGATTACAATTCGAGTTATGCTGGGATTTACAGCATTCGGGAGGCCGGCTCAAGGTTAGTTTATTCCACTTATAAAACCTTTATTGTTGACAGGCACGGAGGACCTGTCGTAGTGACATGAAGGGCTTTTTAATGGTTTCTTGTAGCAACAAAGTTCGTATATATACGCAGTAGCGATATTTATTGGGATGTTGCTCATTGCCATTGGATCAGTCCTAGCTTTTCGACGTGACGCACGGTTGACGACTTTTACGACTTAATAAGGTTGCCGAAGATAATTTGAAGAATTTGAGAGTCGATGCTGAAACTGGAGGTCGTTTGACGTCCTTCTTAGAGATGTGAGAAATCTCAACGCCTGGGCTCACATGCCCTCTGGTCAAATGTCTTGTTCTCGTGATTTTTTCCTTCGTGTTTTCATTTGGTCTTCCATTCCCTCGAGCTGGCTGTCAGTACGTTCAGGCTCCGAGTGCTCGGAGGCCTTCTCATCTTCGGCCGCGAAGCCTGCGGCATGAACCACGAGAAACCCACGCATTACAATCGCGTTGTTGATCCACCAAGTACCAGTATGCCAAAGAGAGCATGATGAAAAAGGTTATGGCTGGAAAAAGAGGTTTGGGCCTCTTCGCTTTTATCTCCCGCCACGCGTGTTGATGTTGATGGTAATAAGCCCCCGTTAGAGCGTATATTATGACAGGTTTCGGAGACCCGGGACCACCTCTTTAACCAACTTGAAGAATCCAAAGGAACAAACACGACACGATATGCGATGTATAGCAATGTTGTATCTTTCTCCTTTTTTTGTTATCTTCTCCTCGTTCTTTGCCAGCCTCTTCATTCCTCCTACCTCTGAACTTTTTGTTCCTTCGGTTTCGAAGTTGGTGAAGCTTGGTTACGACTTCCACCCTCTTTCTTTTCATGCTTCTCATTTCATTCGCTTGGGTCTCACGAATCTCACTCGTTATTGCCCTTTCCTTATTTAAAGAACAAAAAGACCAAAGAGAGGCTTTTTTCTTTCCCTCTCATTCCAACCTTACTTCATGAGTTTTACAATGTCGGGCTATAACCCGCAGTGTCAGCGGGTAAATTCAGGTTGAATGATACGACTTAATTACGAAGTCGAGCTGGTACACACTCGGGTATTCGTCGCTTGCTCGTCACTCAACACGTGCAATAAACCATTCACGCAATGCATCATGCATCTTACAGTGCCTCGTAATCTCATATCCCATCTGTCAATCATATGACTGTCTCATGAGACACACCTGTCAGAGACCCATCTAGCAAACGATTAATGAAAAACGAGCTGAGAGGAAATGTAAATATGAAACGTGTACTTGGTGTACATAAGATATTCCTTTTTGTATACAAGGAGATATATAATAATTGCAACGAGTTGAAACTTCATGTTGTTCGTGTCGTCAGCTTATTTTCTCAAACCGGTCAGAATTTTTATTCTATTGAAAATTTCGAGATTTTGTCTGGTAATTATAAGTTTTTCTAGAATTATTTTAACCAACTTTCTGAGTTCATGGTTATATACCATCAAATTCATAATTACTAACGTGAGAAAACTATTACCGGGCCCATATAGTTATTACTTTACATTAATGCATTCAATAAATAATGTATAGCGTAAGAGATGTGTGGATTGACGTTATTTCAACCCTAACGCGTACATGCTTTGGATCACTGTAGATATGCGTGGGTCTGTGGTTGTCGGAGGGTTTTGCGGTTGTACGTTGGAAAGCATATACACCCGCTGGGAGCGATCGATGACAGAAACATCGGAATGGCTCTGACAGCTCATCTCGCTGTACGTCGTCGTGTGTTTCCGCGAAATCATTATCTTCATCATCATCATCATCATTATCATGAACATCAGGATACGGATATTTACATGGAAAATTTATTAACAGAATCGAGTTTCACAAAGCCCCACTTTTGTATATTTCAATAAAGAATGGAACGACAACTTTTTGATTCTTATCCTGTCCGTAAAATTTTCATCGCTACTGAAATGTCGGGAGTATTCCTGGACCGGAAGATTCAGAAACAGAAATCTAAATCTTGCGTGGTAATAGAAACCAGGAAATTTTTAGCTGTAGTTTTTTTTTTTATCACAGACTTACGGCAGATACGAGAACCGGACAAAGTAGTGGATGAATAATACGACTTGTGAATTTTATATATTTATCTACGAACATGTACAGATTTAAATATCGTGCGGGTGTCCAGTATCCAGCGGCTTATCGTTAACGCGAGCGAGTCTGTTAACACAACTACAAGACTCCTGGGTGCTCTCCTCGTACATATTGCTTTCTATGCTCTTGCAACGAATGAGAGGGAGTGTGAGAGAAATAGATAGACGGGTAGAGAAAAAAGAGTAGTCTGTTCATGCACTCGTACGGACAAACGGGTTTTCGGTGTCGGACTGTCGATTGACGAGGGAGGCGAGAAAGAGCTCGTGAGCTGTCGAGACAGTGGAAGAGAAAGAGAGAGAGAGAGAGAGAAAGAGAGGCAGCTCAGTAGGCACATGAGAGTCTCGTCCGCACAGCGTGTTATCAGGTTTAGGTGTCGGGTTGGCTGGTTAGGTGTCAGAATATTATCTGAAGCTCATGGAAACGAGAGTGCACACTAACGAGGACAGAACTGGTGAACGGTTCTTCGTTATTCATATTATACACGACGATAAAAGATCGTATATGTATCGCAGAATCAAATTATAGGAGGGAGGTCGTAATTGTTACGATAAAACTAGCATCGCGTATAACCTACACCGAAAATCATAAAAAAGTGTTGTGTTACATTCCAAATCAATGAAAAGAGGCTGTCCATTGAATGTTTTTAGTAAATAACTCATTCGCTATGATTGCATCTGATATGAAAAATTCTATGCACACCATTTTACTGCATTTTTATTGTTGTTATTGAGATAGCAATGGATCATTGATGGAAGAGCTGAATTGGAATGAGACCGGAAGTAGGATGAATTTCGCGGAAGGACATGCATATATAACGCGCTTTTTGTTTCATTTAACGAGAGTACGGGGTTACATGTACTGCAACAATCGTTTGGTATTCGCAATAATGCAGCATCGGTGACCATGCGACGCTCCATGCGGGTGTTGGAGTGACTATGCCAGAGAGAAAGTAAGTAAGAGAGAGAGAGAGAGAGAGAGAGAGAGAAATAGAGATGGAGATGTAAATACACCTACATATCCACATGATTGCGTGGTTGATAGAGAACGAGTATGGGGGTAGAGACTAGGGTCAGCCAACCAATAGCCAATTAATAATAACGAGGACGGCCGTTTTGGCATTACGGAAAATTATCGCTTTAAATGCAACGAGAGAGTGTTGTACAAACCTACATATCCTTTTTCTCTCTGTTGCACTACACGTAACGATGAAAATTCGAGACAGATATATGGACATGAGATTTGTATAACGATATATACCTGGAGCGAGAAAGTATACAGATCTCGTTCCACGCCCATTAATCGACAAAGAGAATTCTATCGCTATATCGCACGTCCCCTTCTCTTGTACTCTTCCACCGAAAGAGCTCATCCATCGGAGCGTTATTAACCGAACAACGCATTACCGGAAACACTCACGCACTCATTTTGCGTGCCTTCGCTTTTAGGGAGTTTTTATTTCTATCCGTATAAATATGTATCCAACAAGCAGCAACAATTATATGCTAGAGAGATTTGGAAATATGTATGTGCCCCGGCGATATATCATCGATATGAAGAGAAATAAACTCTCGTGACAATTGCTCTATACATTTTGAAAATAAAATCATTCCAGTGTCCCAAACACGCTAAACACGAAAATACTGAATTTATCGGTTCGGAAGGGTTTGAAAATACTGATAACCCGTTCACAGGTTACGGCCATTACTGATTTTATGACAAAAAAAGGACCAATCGTTCAAATAATTGTGCACATTATTTGTAATAGCAAGAGATCACTATATTGCTCAGCTATTGTTTCTTTAGAGACATATTCTGCAGTCGATCCCCATAGATCCATAAGAGCGCGAGTGTAGGGATATAACCATGTACAAAGCGTGCGTTTATATATTGCAAGAGCAAAGGTTGAATCGTAAAGCGAGAAAGAAAGAGGAAGAGGGAGATGACATACATATATGTTTTGTATAGAAAAAAGAATATACCTACAGTAATATAGAATGTAGATAAGCGAGTGTAAGCCCATGCAGAAAATGTGGTAGAGGGAGAGATAATAGATTTATATATACAGTTTCATGCCTACAGGTATAGCGAGAAAATTTATGTCCACACGCATTTACCCTGCGGCCTGGAAAGGACGCGGAGTATCGTCCTGACTGTTCGCGATTTTCCTGCGGACCAGCAGGATTTTATTTGCTCGAATTGTATATACGTACACGCCATGCGTATTCACCCGTAAATGCACGAACCCACACACACACACATAGTCACAAACATACAAATATATATATATATATATATGTGTGTATTATAGGGGCAAATGAAACAAACGAAATACGTTGAACAGCCGACTGAATAATTAGTGCGTTGAAAATGAAAGTCGTCTGGCGACACGATATTTGCCAGCCGAACAGGAGTAGGAGCACGAGGTGGTGCTGAATATAGGGAAGTTCGAACGTCGGTTCGCGTTTTTCACCCCACTGGCGTCACTACTTTTGTCCCTTATGTTTATATGTATGTGTGTGTGTGTGTGTGTGTGTGTATACCTGCTCATGTACAATCATATACAGGACTTTACTCTCACATCGACTCATGGTACGTTTTCCGCCACAACATGCATATACACATCTGCAATATATTGTATGTACAGAGCAACTACCCTCGAAGTTGGTATGCTGCGCGTCAGCAATCGACCCTAGCCCGTTTGGGCCTCATCGCAATTTCATCGACGCGCCTCAGTCAACTCTCTTTCGCCCCGACGTACATAAGCGTATACCAACCACTTGTAATCCCGTTAAACGGTGCCGCTCACCATTTCCCGTGCGATACTCGCTTCTCGTATATAAAATACGACATTCTGTGTATCGGTTATTACGTATGAACGCTCAGCTATTCTAATAGGTTAGGAAATTTTCACAAAATTGAGCAAAATAACAATAATTTTGTAGAGGATTATCGTGCTTTTCACGGACTTTTTTTTTATTCTAACCAACGGACCAACGGATTATTTCCGTCGCGAATCATGAGCATTTTTGTTTCAGTATATATTCGTAAACCTATGCATGTGAAAATATCAAACACTGTTTGTTGTTCTTTCTTTTTTGTTGTTGTTTCTTTCATTTTGAATAATTCAATATGTATCAAAGTTTCGGTATACTTCGGCCACTCCGATTCACTCATGATTCCAAAATGGAAACCCCAAGTTCAAAATATAGTTCAATTTCACTGCGAATGCTTTGTATACATAGTACACGTTATGCGGTGTTATGCTTTAGGTATGTAAACAGATATGACCAAACATTGTCGAATGCGCTTCATCGATTCTAAATACAGAATCCAATCGGCGGCTTATGTCAATTTGGTCGACCGTGCGCACCGTTTGCTTCGATACCAATCTTCCGAATACGGAATATGCGGTGTGTACAGGAGAACAAACACTCCGTACGATTTAACACGTAAGGTACTCTCGATTGTACACCGTATTGTTTGTTAGGATTCGTTATGAATGTATTCATTCTCGATTCTGTTAAATTCTCCAAGAACGCAGTCTTAACAGTGTATCCGCGTCCAGGTCACTGATTAATTTTGTCGTAGTGGGAAGATGGGATGTGAAGAGTGAGAGAGAGAAAGGGGAAGAGAAAAGCGATATGAGAAATGAGAAACCGTACGCAGACCAATCAAAATTCATGCGCAATTGTGTATGTAGTAATCTTTCTACTAAGACAAAATGAATCAATGACCTGGACCGATGCACTGTTGAGACGAGTTCTCTCTCTCTCTCTCTTTCTCTCTCTCTCTTCACATGTTATCTTCCTACGTTCAAATCTCCTAACGTTTACTTAACTAACGATTGTGAACCGTCCGAACGATGATTCAGCTAAGTACATTATACATTGAACGAGTGAGGGAGCAACGATTACAAAGAGAGACGAAGCGACGACGTAGAAAACGAGCTATCGAGCGAATGGCCAGCATATTTCTGGTGTACGAGTTACAAGAGATGTTTGACTTAAAAATTAAGACTCGTCGAGAGCCGCTAATGCAAATAGCAATGAATGGTTGAACATTCGACTGGAAGATTCACATGGAGACAGGATAATCGATGAAGTGGATATATCGAATAAGACGTATGGGATTTTTTTTGCGAAAGATGTTTATCCAGCATTCCATGTCCACTTAGCTACCGAGTATTTAGAAAATAAATCTATACTTCAACGTTTCAGAGTCGAAAAATAATGAAATTCGATAAATCGAAGTGTAAATATCAGAGTCCATGTTGTATTAAAATATGGATAATCTTTATGACGATTTTTATCGTTTTCCATGAACTGCAAACGAAAATGTTTGAAAACATTTTTGGATATTGTATTTTGTAAAAAAAACTATTCAACAATACTTTTTTGTTTTTTTTTTTAATATCCTTTTACGAAAAGTAATAAGTAGTTATTTAATAAATGATTCACAATCTAAAATCACTCGAGTCACAGTCATTTAAATCTTACTAATGAAAGAACGAGTTTGCGCTGATCATTAGCTTTATGTTACTCGAACGGTCAACAATGTACTCTGTTTGACTTGAAAATCAAAGTCCCAGTCGTTGACGTCGCAATGTCAACGGCAAATAAATCGTCGACAACATTGAGATGGGGAAAGCAAAAGAAAAAAAGAAATAAACCATAGATGAAATTGATCGAGTGGAGTGTACGTGTACACTGCCACGCGGTATATCACAAGAATATAGGCAGGTATAACACAGGTATATACTCGAAGGTTGAAGTGTATTCACTCTCCAGGGCAAATTGCACTTGGGGGGGGCAGAGGTTTAAAACTTTTTTTATACTTTTTTGGCCTTTAATTTTTTTTTCCTTTTTTTTTATTACATTGCGCTGACCGGAGAGGTCAAGCGAAGTAGAGATCCTGGCAAATATACTTGAACGCTGGACCACGTTGGTCAGACACGTTTATTCGTTACCCGCTTTGTAAAGAAAAAGACAGTAGTAGAAAGCGAGGGAAAGAGAAAGACAAGGGGACAGAGAGGAAAAAGCCAGAGAAGAAGGGATAAAGAGAGGTTACGAGGGAGTGAATGGCGGAAGAACAGGAAAAGAGAAAAGCAAAGAAGAGAAAGAAAGTATCTCGTGTCCGGGGATGGACAACCCGACCTTGCAATAAATCGCCTCTATCAAGATGACTCGTTGCTCTCTCTTTTCCGCTGGTCGACGTTCTCAAAGCACAAGTGTGGCGTCTCCATCCAGATATCTCTTTTTCTCTTTCTCTATCTCTTCAACGCATTTCTCCTATTCGCTCTTCCCCTTTTTTCCTTTATTCTCTTACTCGTCCCCCGATCTTTCCGCAGGGGATTTAAGAATCAAACGAATGAGAAGAGAAAACTCAAAGAGGACGCCAAGAGTGAAGTACTCGTCGGTCGTTCGCGGCACGAGCGTAGGCGATACTTCGCCACATGGATTGTGGCGAAATGTGGTGTATGGGATAGGTATTTGCATGATAAACCTCTATATCGCACGTAAATAATGTAAAAACACCTTGAGGCCAATCCTGCAAAAGGCGAATTACCCTTATGACAAGAGATCCATTACGATCGAACGAAGATTCAACGTAATCGTACAATTAACCTTAGTGGCATGGAGTTTATGAAAATATTTAAGAAAATCTTTATAAATCAAACTACCATTGCCAAGATGTCGCAAAAAATCGAAATCATTTTCATACTTTCAACAATATATTTACTCAACTTCCTGCTACATTTTCGCAGAAGTCCATAAGTCTGCGACTTAGTCGCAGACAGACTCTCGCTCGAGGCAAACGGCCGAGGCGTCCACGGCGGGGACAGCGAAAACACGGCACGGATATCGCAGCGAAGGCGCGGCCCGCACCGAACCACCAATAATCCACAATAAATAATAAATAACGAATAATAAAGGTGAGAATGTTGATGATAAGGAATGATGATAAATTAATTCCTCTTTAGAGTTAAAAAAAAATTCAATCTAAAAAATGGGATTTAAAAAAAAAAAAACAAATTTGCCGAAGCACTTGGTGAGTTTGGAATGATGCATAATACATTATGTGATCCGAGTAAAAAATAGTGTATGTGTTTTCATTGCACGAGGCTGTTACAAATGAGTGAGTGTGCGATGAGTATGTTCGTGCATATCTATACGTGTGTTTGTTGTTGCTTTTGCTGATATTGCTGGTCAGCAGAGAAAATACTTCTTCCATAAACATAACAGTACGAGAGACGAACGTCATGTGCACATGTGCGTGCATTCAGCGTACCCCTGATCTCACGTATTTATATGTATATATATGTATAATATATGTACTTATATATTTGAGTGTTGATACGCGAGTGTCTGTTACCGATGCGAAGATATTATCTCGAACACATGAACACACATATACGTACATATAGGATCCTTATGAATAATGATAATACCTCGTTGAGCGCCCCGGGAACAATACCCAAGTTATGCCCCTGAGTTTCGCGTGGGAGGACTCACGGACTGCTCTCTGCGTCGTTTAAAAATCTCACGTTTGCAACTACACCCATATCCATAATTCACATTTGAAAAAAATATTTAAAAAGCACTGTGACAAAATAAAGGTGAATATTTGTATGAGAAAAAACGTGTTTACGAGTTTCCGTGGTTGAAGGATCAATCAAATAAAAATTTTACTCCTCGACGGATTTCGGATTTGAAAATTCTAGTATAACTTTTTGATGGTGTCACACTTTTATCGCGCATAATGTTCGAACAGCTGAAGACAGTAAAGCAAAAATAAACGAGTCCCATGAATCATCAAATGTTCGACAAAAAAGTCATGCGAGGAATTTTTTATCTGTGGCGGTTCAGGTGTGCAGAGGGCTTAAGAGCTGAGTCGGTTTTCGAGCTGCTTCGTTTTGTTTGAAGTAATAAAAAATAATTTTAACTTGAAATTGAAGTTCGTTCACAATTTCTTATAATCGATTGTAGAAAATTTTAAATATTCATTCGTTTTTCCAATGAAAATATTTGTCATGGCTCGATATTCTAATGAATTATTTTTTTTTTATGTACAATCGGATCGCAAATCTGCTCGGCGGAGAGATTTTAATTTTACGTCGTCATGCTAATTCCTAATTAGGAGAAAGACGAGATAAAATAAGATGAAAGAGGAAAAAGCAAGGAACACAACGAAAAGTGGATCTGCAGACGAAGCAGACCATGCAAAAACGACAGTGAAGCTTCCCGCTAAGAGCTTTTTACGGTTCTCGTAAGGGATGGAAAACAGAGGAACGAGAATGCGATTAAGAAAGTATGTACACGCAAACTAAATCGTACATAGCGTGGCGTTAATTAAAACACGAGTTTTTAATCTCTCTAAACTCAACTGTCTATTTTTACATTGAACGTTTAAGTTTATGCTAGCAAATCTGTGAATTCGTTGACTTTATATTCATTCAAATTCATATAAATTACAGATAAAACCTGTTTTCATTTTATATACCGCCCTAATTCCATATGGTCCCGCTGTTTTCTAAATGCTCTGAAAACTAGAATAACGAAACAATCTACAACAATGAGGGTCTTGGCGTAGTTCTCTTTAGATAAAGAAAACCTTAAGATGTAGATAGTTTTGGAGTCGAATTAATATATTTTTTATTAAGATTTCAAAGAAGAATTATTAGTTGTGAATTCATCGAAACAAATGGAAGCGATGTTAAAACGTTGGGAAAAGACGGTAGATATATTTTTGAAGATGAAAATAAAATTTACACCTAGTAGCTTAATACTTCAAATGTGCGGAAAACGAGCCAAAAATTCGTGGAATTGCTAGTCTCCCTTACTCACGATTCCAACGCTACGTGGCAATCCTTTCGGTATTCTCGGAAGGGAACTAGTCGGCTTGCCCGGACAGACTACCTGCCCCAAGAGAACTTCTGTGGGGTTGGTTGTGTATATAAATTTTTCAAAAGCTCACGGAGACGGAGAGCGCCATCACGCCGCTTGGCCACAATTCCCACGAGAGAAGTCTGCATGTCTACCGTAAAAATGCAATTTACGGAGACGCACTCTGCGAATTACGAAAATTTATGCGGTGTCTGGCAAACTTAAAATTAGAGGAGCCAAAAAATTACTAGCCTGGCACGAGGTTTCGTAAATATATATATTTCTATTCAGAACATAACTCGTTACTGAACAATAAAACGGATAAAAAATTAAATAAAAAACTATAACGTATCATGACAGATTAAGAGTATAAAGTATTTTTTATCAGTCAAAGATGTCATGGAAAAAAAAAAGAAAAATGTTTGGATTGATCTATTCTGCTGTGAAAATATTCGGCAGTTATTATCAGTGAATAACAATTTTGCTCACCAATTAAAAATCAAATTTCGGTGATTCATTTTACTTTCTCATAAATTCTCATAGAATTGACACGAAAAATTTTCCAATTTCAATGCTGTCCTAATTTCTTTATTAAATTTAATAGAAATGCATGAAATGATTTTTCTTTCCGCTCGAGAGTGCACAAATTTAGGGGAACAGCTGTGGCGAAAAATTTATGACAGCACGTACGTAGAAGATTGATCGTATCGTACGTACAGCGGTGCGAGCGGACGCGAACTAGAAAATGTAGAGACGTGATATAAAGCTTCGAGACGGATAAGTGACGACATGTATAGCTACGTCGAGGCTCTGAGGATTTTATTTTCTTCTACATTCGTGTTCCTGTGTATATAAAAAAAAAAAAACTCCCAGAATATGTATTTCTATACGTGTACGCGCTGTGGATAGACGAGCTGATTAATGACAAACAGTGTTATCGGTCAAGAAAGCAAACGTTGGTCGTCGCCATCGTTCTCCTCGTCGTGATGGGAGACCGGTATCTATTATTCCATATATATATGCATCTATGCCATTTTAAGATTCACCCCGTACTTGCGGGAGAAGGATAATGACATGTCTTTATATATAGGCGACATATCGGAGGGTAAAATAAAAAAATAAAAAAAGAGAAGTGAGCGATTGAAAATATCAGGGAAAACGTCAAGCATGCAATATCGTTACCTGAACCTTGATGATTCGTTGGTTCGAAAAAGTTTCTATCCTACTCTTCTTTTCAGATCATTTTATTTTTATCACGACGAGGTGGAGCTAGCGTGAATAAATAATTTTTTACAAATTTAAGCAACGAAATATAATAAGATTGTGAACCCAGTGAGTACGAGTTGAGATTAGAATGAATGACTTTGATGTTGTATATGGGACTTTTGGATGTAAAAGTCAAAGACCACGGTGAGACCATATCACGGGGTCGAAGAAGGAGAAAAAGCAATAGGGTTCAGCTTGGTTTTGGGAATGCAGACCAGACGGGACGCTTTTTTTGACTCGGTCGTTTTCAGGCCGGAGGTTTTTATTCATATTCTATTGAGAATGATGAAAACATTGAAATTTTTGGCTTAATGCCGCATGATAAATTAGTGTTTTTGCTAAAAACCCTCCGAGGGATGACCTGGTATCACGGATTTATGATTCCGCGGCATTTTTCAATTTTGCATTCTCTCCGTGTATGTTCGGATGATCCTTTTTAACTTGATCAAGTGAATGTTGTGCATGTTCATTCAGTTGGCCGATATTGGATCCTCGATACCGGAATCAAATTTCGTCCAATACTTGCATTCAATGAAAAAAAAAAAAAAAAAAAATCGTCACATTCCAATTCATCGCTCGTCCACGGTCGGGTTATTTGTGTTTAAAAATCTAAATCACGTCACAAGTATCGATACATGACGATTTATCAAATGTTACTTTTTTTACGTCGGTAATTGTCGATTTTGAGTTCTTTTCAAATATATATCAAGCGTTTTCACATTTTCAAGCAGTTACGGCAAGGGTAATTCGAGGACAAATTCGAGCACCAATTATCACCAACAAGCGTTCGCGTAAATCGTGTGAGCATTGCACAGCATCACTTTTCAATATAATTTTGAGTGTCAGTACAGTCACATGGAAGCGAAAATTAATTAATTGGAAAATCCCTAGTGAGGGAAACATGACCGTCTGTGAACCCAGGGTTCAGTGACGATAGGCTGAGTGGAACTCAATGCGAGCAAAAGGGAGAAAGGAGCATAGTAAGAGAACGCAGGATGTCAAAAAATATCAACGTTCATGAATATATATACCGTGTATAGTAGGGAAAAGTATATTTTAAAAATTGAGCTACCAAATTTGAGACGTTTTCAAAACAATTGCCAAAATTAATTTGTATGCAGGTTAATTTCCAAAATACAAATTAAAAATGTCTGCTGTTATAAGCTCACAATGTCCTGTGTATTTGAAACAGGGGCCCCGAGGCACGGTCATCCTTCAATCGTTGAAATACCAGAACATTTTGTTATTTACATATAATTCTCGCTCAGCTCACGTTAGTCGCATCATCGAACCACAGTGCAATTAATTTTCCGCTGGACATACATAGCCGATGAACTCAAATCATGATCGGGACATTTCCCACCTCTGTCTTTCTTTCT
The DNA here is from genome assembly GCA_013761285.1 of Campoletis sonorensis. NCBI lineage: Eukaryota > Metazoa > Arthropoda > Insecta > Hymenoptera > Ichneumonidae > Campoletis > Campoletis sonorensis. The sequence goes on from JACEOJ010000111.1 coordinate 2,462,516, forward strand.
CTATTGGCCAACCCACACAAGCGAAGCTCCCATCGTTGAGTTTTTTTCGACGCCCTGTCGACGCGACGACTGTCTCGCCCACAATATCACATTCGTATTTGTTCTATACTGCATGAATATAGGCAGACCAAAATTACTTTTCTCGGTACCATATAAATCGAAAAATCTTTCAATAGTGGGCGAATCTATTGACTACAATGTGTGACTAAAAAATGAAAATCACTTCGAGTTTTATTTCCGCATCAAATTGACACGAATTTTGAAATTATTAATAGGAATCAACCTCATAGAAATTGGAGAGAAAAAATGTCACTTATTCAATGTTAAGTGGTATAAGAATTATTTTTTACCCACATTTTTCGGGTTTGTTGGATGTTCTTACGGGATGAGACACTGTTTTCCGAATATCGATCGAGAATCAAGCACAGAACAATTGGTCTTGACTAAACTTTTTGCAAGACTTTAATTCCCTGATCTCTCGCATTAACACGTGTCCCAGACTCTTGTTGACGATCTTTCTGATCGTGCACTTTCGAAATTCATGATAAAAACGAGCCTTCGTCAAGAATCAAACTCTGACTCAACTTATGTTACAAAATCAACCTTCGTTAGCCAAGAATGCAATGACTCAGGAAAGCCAAGTGATGGAAGAGTCTTGCTAAGGTTTTTGCAAAAAGTTTTGCCAAAACTAATACTTCCTGCGTGGAATAGATCAATTAAGTGTTCGTAATCGTACGGTTGTATTATTGTCAAAACATCAAGTCAGATCATCAAGTTTTGGAATAACGTTCGATCGATAAAAAATCGAATGAATCTCCGGAAGTTCGTGACTCTGATAAACCGCGCCCACTTTAGCCGATAAACATTGAGGTCACCGAGGTCTGATCGAGAAAAGCAACGGCGCTCGTGTAATCGAAGTTCTCGGTATTTACTTGTATTATCATTGAAAAAACCTGAATCAGCAGTAAATTTTTCTCTCACGCGTCAACTGGATTCACCGTAAATTCAGGTGTGATAGCTTTGAACAACGTGACCTTGCGTAAAAAGATAGGATAAATGAAATACTGATAGACACGTAAAAGAAATTTTTAATTTACGATTCATCCAATTTTTCTCTGATAGATTTCCAGTGAAACCAGTTTTGACGATCTCGGTTGACTAAACAATCTTTAGAAACATAGTTTGACAGAGATTTTATACTGTGACCCAGATGCGAAAAACCTACGACGATCGAGGTTCACAGAACCATCGAGGAAAGAATAAAAGTTACAGAACTTGCAGTGGAACTCAAGAAGCGCTTTTACGACGGGTGGATTATCGCTAATTCTTTGAAAGAAATGGGTTGAAAATGGAGAAGCGCTGCAGCTTAACTTTTGCAAAGCACGTTAGATGCTCAAAAACAGTATAAGAACGAAATAAAAACCTACCGCGGCAGAGTATCTACGAAGATTTTCCAGCTTATCGTTATATCATACACATGAAATACATATATATAGAAATTTTTATCCTATTTGAATCGTATCCGTTCTCTTTCTTAACTGGTGCTTTGTAAAAGTCTCAAAGGAAGGTTATTCACTGAGAGATGATACTTTCCGGAGAGAAATACATTTTTACGAATGATTTCACTCGTCTCATTCTTCGCATCCGTTTGACGTACATTTTGTAGAGTAAATAAGATTGAAAATTAATATTTGATTATCTCTATAAAAAATTATTTGTGAAATCATTATGGTGGAAACGACTGTGGACGCGATCTAGCAATGAATACATTTTGTTCAGCTAAAAGCTCCCTGCGGTAAAGACCAATCGGCTGAAATACATGTTTTTAAATCATCGTTATTCAATTAAACCGGCCAATGTTATGTTTATTTCATTTCTGATCGAAAAAAAGAGGCTATTGCTGAAGAAATAAAAAATAACGGATGCACGAGCTTTATAGAGAAGTAACTGCGTCCTTGCCGAGAGATGTTATTCACGCGATCTCGCGTGTATGGACCAAGATCGGTAAGCGCACTACTCGCGTCTCGATTTATTTCTTCGGTCGACCCGAGGGCACTTTCGTCCCTCGATACAGCCTCGTCCACCCTTCGAAATGAACGAGTACTTAATAATGATAACAATAAGAAGGAGAATAATAATCATGTATTTATATTCGTGCGGATTTGCACGGAATCCTTGGCGAGTGAAAGAAACATCGCGCATCTCTCGTGAACTCCTCTTTGTAACTATTTTCTCGACTCTTACCCAACGCTTTTATCGTTTCTTTGCCCTTCGCTCGTTTTTATTCCAATCGCCTTGCTTTATACGCATTACGTTCATCCATTTTGTTTTATTCTACTTCAAATTAAATGTAACTTCATCGCAACACGATCGCGGTTTTACATCAACATTATAGAACTGCTTGAAATGATATTTCTCGTTTTCACTGTCAAAAACATATTATCTGGTGTATTCTTATTTATGTTGAAACTAGCATTAAGAAGAAATAATGAAACAAATTCCTATTCCGTTCATTATAATTAATCGCATTCAACATGATACTCGTTAGTATGTTGACCTTCTTTCATACGAGTAAACAAATAGTAAAAATATTACTTTTGAATTGAAAATGGATTTTTCGTTCTAAACTGAACTTCAGCATCTGTCAAAGGGAGATTATATTTTTCTCTCTTAGTTGAGAGTTAAATGTGTTATTGATTCTGGTGAAATTTGTAGAAATCCTATAAATTGATACAGTACGGGGTGAATTTTTCTATTTTTATTTTTTCAAATTGACTTTCTTCCACCCAATTACGTGTAAAGCCTTTAGTACTCGGTGTCAAACCGTTACGGTCTCTTGGTAATGAATTGGATTTTTTGTTTTAATTCTCCCAAAACGTATTTTTATGGCTGCGCTGCATCATTTCATTTGCAATGTTTAAAGCTTTTTTTGTATTTAAATAAACGATCTATTTTACGGGTTCACGTGAGCACCTCAGAAACATGGAAATTCTAGATATTCTTCACAATTTTCCTACAGGGTTAAAGGACGGGAGTGGGTAAGATGGAAACGATCCTGATGTGAAAATTAAAACAGTCGGTGAAACTCTGCCTATTTACCCGTCTGTGCATAACACCCTGCAAACTCTGCTTAAAAAATACTTATCTATGTATATATGTAATCCTATTATATAAGCCAATATCATTTTTGCCATTGTAAATTTTCGCTACGGATTTTGCCCAGAGGCTTGAATACTATACATGAATATATATGTACTAGGGTGCATCACGCGCGCTATCGCGCGCGAACGGTTTCCCAGT
>JACEOJ010000112.1:0-152544 GCA_013761285.1 Campoletis sonorensis
AAAAAAAACGATCGTCATGGGTTTGCTATAAGGTAAAAATAATTTTCAAGGGCATCATCGTGTTCGCACGACAAAAACACGCAAAATGAAAAAAAAAAAATATATTCTGCGACCATTTTTATGGAAGTTAATGAATTTGTTAACTAAACGGCTCGCGCGGGGCTGCGGAGCGAGAGGGGGTACCCCCACCGCGCCGCCAGGCCGAGCGGCGGACAACGCGCGCTCGCCCGCGCTCCGTCGATCACAGTGCATTGATAACATTAATGCCATAATTCGTCCTAAAGGTTATTATTGCATTGAATTTCGTAGCCGGAAGCGTATGGAAGGCTGTCGAATTGGAATTTTGCATAAATCTTAATAACAACAATAGAAAATTGCAGAAACGTTAAAATATCGATATCTCCGGTTGTAATTAAGATATAGCAATAATTTTTTTTTCCAATTGTTCGCTTTTCGAAAACTCGTCAGATGGTTCAAGTTTTTTTGAAATAGCTTCGTAACTTTGGTCACAATTGCTATTTGTTTATAAGCAAAAATCTAAAAACGTCCAAAAACAGTATTTATTATCAGCGAAAATGATTTTTTTTTTTCTATATCAGTTGGGCACTATGATACGAAGCTCCTCGATTTTTTTCTACACTGTAGGCCTTCGTCGGGAAATTTCATTGAAGGTCAAAGTTTTTTCGATTATCGCAGATTGTTGCTAAACTATATGTCGGAGATCGAAAAACCTTGCATGAGTCTCTTGGGGTTCGGCGCCCTTACAATATATATGAACTTGGAATCGATAAATCGTTAAACAATCAATTGCGGTTACAACAAAGAAATCGCGATTTCCGAATTTCAATTGCAATTAACGGCTTAATTAACAATGTTAGCTAATTTTTCATAAAACCTTTTTTGTAGCGGACGTTTAGATGAACAACTTTTATTCGAAACTTTTTTCGATAAAACGCGTTTCTAAAAAAATAACTCAAAAATAGCGACTTTTTAATTTTTAATAATTTTTAATTGCTAAAATGCAACTCGGATTTTTACGAAAACTCAGGACTATGTTCCTATAGGTCGTAACTACCTATAAAAAAATTGGCGAGTGGGTGGCCCATTTGAATAGAACTTCGTAAAATATGGCCTTATTTGACTGGACTATGAGGATATAATCCCGCTAGCTTTCCCGATTCTCCGGGCCAACTCTCCGCTCCCTGGTCTCACATGAATTTATGTGATATGCTTGGGCTTATAGAAATGTCTGAATACCCGAGTCCCTTCTCTCTATACCGAATCTGCTTCCGCTCCTCTTCTCCTCCGTTTTCTACTCTTTTCCTCATTCCCTCTCTTTAAACCTTTCCCCTCCTCTCCCCTCTCTCCTCCAGTCTCTTCATCGTTCTTTTTGCTATAACGATCCCGAGTACAATACCTGGCTGCAAAAAAATTACTATGTAGATTATAAAAGCGAGGGAATCATGTTCGGTAAAAAAAAAAAATACGAGGATATACAAGTGCTGCTTGCACTTATTTTCACCGTACATGTTGCTCTCCATTAACAAATGAATTCTTTCAGACATGAATCGCGATATGGATCTTAACAAATTTCCAGCAATTTGACAGATGTCCCTGAAAAAACCCCTGCAACCGACTTGAGCTCTTGTAAACACGTAATTCCAACGCATTCTTATAAAATTAATCCTTCGTTGCCACACTGGGTCACTGTGACCCAGATTATTATTTATCTGGCGTTCAATATCTCTGTCCCAATAATATTTTCTACGCCTACCAGCCCTTCATCATCGAAATTAACCGTTTTTCATTTCGCACGTAAGCTAAACGGACTCGTTTCGAATAAAAAGCTTGTTCGGAAATCCTTTTAAAGCATTTTTTTCTATACAAGGATTACAGGCATGCAGAATTTTCCACGAGTTATTTCCGGTTACTGATCGTAAATGTTTCAAATATTCCATAAATCATGATTTTTTTGGTTAAATGCTCACTTTTCCGAAAGTCCAGGTTTGGAATAAAGTTTTTGAACATTTGAAACAAGTTTTTGAATGTTTAGGGTGTTCTGTACTGATTTTTTTTTACACAAAAACGAATCTGGCTTCTGATGACAAGTGCATTAACCATTTTCCTCGTAGGCACGCTACATGGCGTGCAGATAAATGGATTCCCGAACATTTTAACAAGAACAAGTACCTTTCGGGTCAAATTGACCCAGTGTGCCAATATAATGTACAAATGTAAGTGTTTCAACGAAAAGTATCAACGAAATCTAGAAAATTTTCCGCAACGTTCATTCGTTGGAGTTTCGAAATCCCTTTGCTCTTCAATTATTCTTTTAATTTTGCATTTCTGGATGGTGTTTATTCGATGGTTCTGATAAAAATATGTCACGAATTCGATTTGATTTCTGGTTCTTGAAGATTCGAATTTTAATTACAACGAATAATCAAAAGAAATTTTTTTTTATCCAACAGTCTCTTACCTATTGTGAATTTTTTAAAAAGTATGTTGTATTCGTGTTTTTGGTGATCAGCAGAAATGATGAGGTTACTTATCATTTTGACAAATTCAAAATAATAATGAAATAATTAATTATGGAGTTTCATTAAAAGTAAATTTAGTTAAACAACTTGAATCTCTTGACATTTAAACGATTGTTTCGAAGCTTCGCACAACAAGGCAAGCATTTTTCCGAAACGACATATTTTAGATGATTAAACTCTTCGTTAAGCAATTAATTAATATTTTGCAGTTAGTAGAGCTCGGTTTCTCATCAAAATGAGAAGAGAGCATTGTCATATACGTAATTGGACGCGGTTCCACGCTTCGAGTTGGATCTCGGCGTTTGCTATGAAATATTGTTGAGTTCGGTGTACTGTGAAGTTTTGCGCTATTCAATCTGCTACTTCCCTGCCACCTCTTTCCACCTAAAACTCCTCGTTATTGTCTTCTCCCTAACATATTCAAACTGTTCGAAAACTGTAACGAATATTTGTGCGACATTCAACCATGGATTCTGCATTAACTTTTCATTCGTTAAATGCTAACGAAGCATCAAAATATTGTATATTTTTTCAAACCAAAACTTTATTTCATCAAAATGATAAATATTTTTCATTAGTACGATCAACAATAATAATTAAGTTCAATTTTATAACTAAACTGGAATATATTTCAAATAATTCAATAATTTCCAGTCTAAATTGTAACTAATATCGATGATAAACATGCTTTTTGATTTTGTGTCCTCTCCTCGGTTTGAATTCAAGATATTCACAGTTTATTTTTATTAATATTTACTTCAATAATATTCTTAAAAAATTTGGAACCTTTTTTTTTAAATTGAGTGTTTTTTTTATTTATTTATTTATTTATTTTCATTTTTTACGTTTAAAAAAAATAAATGCTACAATCGAAAGAGCGGAGTTAAACGTTCCCAAACATGCTAATTGTCGAGTCAATTAATAGAGTAGGAAAATTTGTTGCGGAAGAGTCAACATCGCTCGGCGAAGTAAGCTTAACTCCTGTTCCAAGATCCTTGTATAAAGGTAGGAAAAAAAAAAAAAGTAAAATGAAAAAAAAGGTATTTGAAAGTTGGCGAGGTAACTGTGAGTCCTTCGGACTCTGCAAGGGCCGGACCAAAGTTTCTTCGTTCGAGCTTCAGTTTTCGTTGAAACCCAGATTACGTAAAAGAGATGAGTGAGCGGGAAAATGCTGAAGGTTTCTTCTCTCCTTCTTAGCTTCTACTTTTTTTTAATATCTTAGCTTTCTCAAACTACTGGTAACAGAATTTTCAACTGATAACCGTCTCGACGGAATATTCGAAAAGAAAGGTAATCTTACATTTAGCCCCACCCTGCAAAATATGACTTTCGTACAGAGCCTCAAATTTTGTAAGGAATAAAACTGGACTTTGATAAAATAAACATTTGAAAAACGACGTGTTTCACTGGACGCGTTCCCGTTTAGCGTCAGTTTATTCACTTTTTTCATGCGCCCCAATCAACCAAACTTTCCGAAATATTTATCGACGAATCTCCTCTCCTTCGTCGCTCGATAGCATTAAAGGCAATGAGATTACACAATCGATCTCTCTTGAATACACACTCCCTGAACAACTCACCTTTATTATTTCTCTCCTCATCCCTCTTCCTTGTCAATTCGCGGGAAAGATGATATCCGCTGGGACTCCACGACGATACAAGTGCGACTCATTTAATGAACTGTCCATTCGTTACCAATGCGATTTTCGAGATCAATTAATCAAGAGACTCGGTTCATTCTATTTGGAAATACCGTATCGGAATGTTTGGAATTACCTGAAGTTGAGAATTGTTTCTCCGTTCCACTAATCACAAGGGAATAAACCATGGAAAGTGACGGTTTAAAGCTTAAAAATACATAGTAAATGTGAAAAAGTATGAAAATCTGTGACACATTGTTTGCTAAAATGGAGTTTAAGATGTTGGAAGAAAAGCCTTGAGATCTAAAAAGAAGATCGTAGCGTTGGATCGATAAAGTGCAACGTGGAATGTGTAACTTGGCTCATGGACTAGAACCGGAGCGGAAACGAAATCCGAAATGAAGTTGGCTGATAGGTGTACACATTCAGGAATTGTTGTTCGAGAAATTACAAGAGCTGGGAAGAGGGTGGCGATGAGGGTTGAAAGCATCACAGAGATGAGAGTTGTTTGGAACAACATTGGTGTGCGCGAGGCAAGTAGGAAATGTGATTAAAGGGTCGATAAATTGCGCGGAGGAACCCTGCCGTTAGCAATCAAGACTGTAATTGTTTTCACATTTATGCTACTGTTGGTATGCAGCCATAGGTTTGCCACTCGATAGACAGCCAATTATCGACCGGGGGAATTAATTAGCAGTTCACTCGGCAAGGCTTCGTTTTTTATTTGCAATTTGAAAGATCATTTCCCCGCGAGGGTAAGGACTCTATTAATAAACATGGGATGAACGCAGAGAAATTTTTTGCACCTAACAAGTCGATTGATTGCACACACAAAGTTCAATAATCTTGGATATTCATCAAACATGTGTTTTTTTTTTCCTCGCGTTTGCGACACTGTGGACATTATTTGTGTCGAAAATCATGATTTGCTAATAAGGTTTGACAAACAGAAATTTCAAGCAGTTCGAGTCCATAATAAATCGTTTGACAAGAGGTGAAAATTCGACGATGTAGCTAAACAAGGCAAACTTGAGGATCATAGGGAACTGGGTTAGTTATTGGGACGGAAAACGATTGGATAGATTGAATAAATAAAGATGGCAGAATATTTGGTGGGGCACATGCGAGTATTGGCACCTATCAAAATTGTGGCTAAATTCCGTGGGGTAGATGGTTGAAATGTTTGGCGACGCGGTAAGCAATGAAACGGGTGAAAAGATTGTGGAGCCGATTGGTGTATGGGATTTGGTGGTGAAATCAATGAATTCCTGGTGAAACAGGCGTAACTAACGTGTGGTGCCAGGACCAACGCGCGTCGGGATCCGCTCATTTGCCCTCAACAGATACTCTGGATGCGCGTTCATGTGTCCACCCGGACAATGCAACCTAAACATGGCGGCTATATAGAGCCATGTTGCTTTGTCCGATCCGGTGGGCTGTAAGTTTGTGAATTGCACATAGAGCGTTGGATCGCGTGGTTGTTGGTACAAATTGCAGCCATTACTCTTGCATAACCCACAGTCGCGAGTAGCCTCCGCCTCGCAACTATTGTGTATGAAATGATTATGACCGTGTACGCTCCGAGGTCGCAAGGTCGTACGATGTCATATACGTCACTTAGATTTTCGGGGCACTGCCTCTCTCTCTCTCTCTCTCTCTCTCTCTCGTTGCGCCCAGAAAGCAAACACACCGAACCTCCGAGAATCCTATTCGGGAGAGTCCAATCAGAAGCAATGTTAATAGCTCTTTTGTTCCCCTTCGTTACAACCTATCATATTACCAACCTAACGAACACCAAACGAAGAAAAAAAAATTATTTATACTTATTGTTCGTTGCTTCCTTAATTCCATTTATCAACATTGTTCAACTCGTATTATCCGTTTAGATGATCTCAGTCAACAATTACCATCGTATATCAAGAATCACAATTGCATTGATTCAAAGTATAGTAGAATCGCCATCATAACGTGAAAAAATTGACTCCTGGGGTAGTTTTTTAAATTTTTCATATAACTTGCCGCATATTCTGAAAGTGTTAGTCGATTTATGTCATGGGAATTAAAAAACTTGTAAAATTTCGAGAAAAATATTCAAGATGAAGTGACGAACCTTTCTCGTCAAGAGATTTGATAGTTGGTCGAGGCGAAAAGTATTAAAAAGAAAAAATTAAAAAAAAAATTTCTTGTTTCTCGAGTATCGAAAGTAATTTGGCTTTCTTTGCGAGCTCTCCTGAGGCGATTATTGAAAAACAGGTTTTTTTAATAACGCCATCCGGGACGTTTTTGCTGTTGAGGCTTTGAAAAGAGAAGTTAAACGAAGGTCTAACGTTTATTCTATCAACAAAATTGGATATAACGTGACTACATTGAAATTCAGCGCCGACTGCAGCATGGGCAAGTTTTTATTTGTTTTTTTTTTTTTTTTGCTTTCACTGTGAATTAACCGGTAAACATTGCAGCTTAGATGTGAGTGTTTTTCGCATGGTTGAAACCCTTCTAAGAGCAGCCCTTTGCGCCGACCATTCAGACGATTACAGCAATTCTACGAACAAACCTGGCCCCTAAGTGCGTAACAACAAGAAAAAAAAGGAGGAAAAAAGAGCTCGAGAGAGAAACAGGCTTTCGGAAATTACCAGCCTAATTAAAAATCCCCTTCTCGGCAAGTGCCATCGCTGCTGTGTATTCTGTAGGCGCTACCCTCCATGACTTTTTTTTTTCCTTCAGCTTTCGAAAATTCCGTTCATTCGGGCTTTTATTTTGGAGAAACAATGCAATTATGCGTTATTATCAAACAATGCATGCTTGATTCTCTGTTTTTTATCAACGATGCAAATCCTTTCATTGTAATATTAAATAAACAACAAAGAATTTAGCATGACAGTTCTTATTTAGAAACTTTAATTAAATAAAATTAATAGCAAGATTTGTTTTTTTATTGACGAAATTGTTTTTATATAACGTCGAAGTTTATACGGATCGAATTTTATGAAATAAAAGGTGAGAAAAGAAGTGATTTCTTGCCCGCGTGACCCTTTTCCTTCACATATGTCGGTTGACACGAAAATGTGACGTGAAACCACAATTTCACGTCTCCCGTGACCAGCTTGGTCATGCCTAACATTCCCTCGCCGGTTTGCGCCGCCAGAAACTAATTTAAGTTCGAGAATCACTTTGGGTATTTCGATTTATTCAGATACCTCAAAGTATTTCCCAAGAGGCTTTCTCTTCCTTTACACACGTCACGGGCTTCGCGATACCACTATCGTATTTTTCCAATTTTTACCCTCCATCTTTCTTTTCTTCAACATATCACGAAATGAAAGTTAAAGTAAGGAATACGAATGGAAATAATCAAAATAACAACATTGTCAAATTTCATTGAGCAATTAAGAATTCATGATTTCGCGAAAATATTCTGAAGATGAAATTTCGTAAAGGAAAAGAATGAAAAAACTGTGGACAATATTCTTGAACAATGATAATAACGACGAAATGGTAAAAGCTAAAAAGGTCTAAAAATGACGAGAGTATAAAAATATGTGAGCTTATTATAATGATATAATTTTTTGTGCAACAATGAAATAATATTAAAATAAACATTTAAGGAATCACTGGTGCAGTTGCGTCGGCCAAACTTCTATGCGTCTGTTATTTCAACGTCATACAGAGGGTAAATCCTCGTACGAAGAATTCGAGGGGAATGAAGTATAAAAAAGTGAAAAAATAATATGTTTTATATCCTCGAGGCAAGAAACAAACACGAAGTAGTGAAAAAAAGCAGGAAATAAATGTTGAAATTAGAAACTTTGAAAAACAAGGCAATGACGAGTATGTGAAGTAAAAATTCTTTTATAATAATTTTATCGAAGCAGGTGCAATTAGTGCATGAGATAAAACAATATTGAAATAAAGTTTCAAAGTATTAATCGGTGGGATGCAGTTTTATTAGCCATGCCGGTTTAGTCGGTCAAGAAAAGTTGAGGAAAAAATGAAATGCACACGAAAGTTGAACAACTACTGTGCAGTTGTTTGTTGAAGGGGTTTGAGAAGAGAGAGAGAGCATACAGAGAGGTGGGGGAGGGTCCCGATTAATTTCCGATTGTCAGAGGGTGCAGCTCCCGTCCAGCCCATAACAATGCGATCGATCATGAAGGTAAAACGCCGACAGAGTTTTGTACTACGTACAGAGAGAAGGTGGAAGGTGGAGAGAAACGAAGAGTGTCTCGGGGGGTGGGAGGGGGTGGCAATGGGGCTCTAACTTTTCTCTGTTCATTGAGAAGGGGATGAAAATAAATAATACCTCGCCCACTATAGTTGGCCTCCTCTCTTATAGCTTTGGCACTTTAAATTCAATGCTATTTTCCTCCTCCACTACATCTGATTCAACTTTTACGTAGCTTCGATTTGTTTAAACGATTTTTTGAAATCTTTGGCTTCGTCACTCGTTTACAATTTCCTTAAAACTCGTCGTCATCCTGCTCGCGAATGATCTCATTTTCTCTCTCTAGAAATCAAGCAATCTTTTTATCACATTGATTTATAACGCATTTTAAGGACGACGGATGGAAACAACAAGTTTAAATAACGTCCGAAATTTCTTTGTAAAGTTGCCTGCTGCAAATCCCTCCCATAACCCATTCCTATGATGCAAGCTTTACGATACGATATACCGACATAGTAGGTATGCCGTGATGAGGATACGCCGAGGATCATTTTCCTCATTAAATCCGCTCCGAGCGTTCCACCATGCAATTGCAACGTGTGTTAATTTTGCTTTACGCTCGAGTGCCCTAACAGCGTGCATGGTAAAATTAACAGTAACAGCAAATATAACGTACAACGGAGTTGTCGACCTCTACTCTCCTACGAATTATTAGTTGTAGTTGATAATTTATCGCAAATACCGAAACACCAAAGTTCACAGCGCCAGATATCAAAGTTTATTTAAGCGTCCTTTATACGTGTATTTTGTCGGGGCTATTTTTACACACTCAACCATTAGTTTTTAGTCGCTTAGCAACTCAACAAATATCTGTTGCAAATTAACTTCTAGTTCGAACATCAAAAATAATGATTCCCTGAAATTCTGAAATCTTTCAAACAAAGAAAATCTTTTAAAGGTGGTGTAGTTGAAAAAATAAAAAGACGGGGTTACTTCTCAAGATCTGAACTTTAAATTACACATTTTTTCTAAGCTATGTACAAATATCGAAAAATGAATCGGAGAGTAAAATTTTGACCGTGAATGTCACGAGACCACTACGTCACGTGAGAAATCATTGCACGAGATAAAGAGCAGGACAAAGTCGAAAATATTAAAGAGAATTTTGATGGTCATTGAGACCTCCAGTGGCTCTGGTTAGTTTGACGTGTGTAGCTTAACTTGTTGTAAAATTGAAGTTGGCAGTTGTAGGACTAAACGCACTGTGCGATCGTTCCCTTTGGCGATTTGTATGAATAAAGATAAGCTATAGTTGCAAGGTTATTCCTGATGAAGAATCTGTATGCGATTGAATATGGTTTACGAGGTTAGATGCGATGAGGAACAAAGCAAAGTGTATTGATAAAGGACAAAGTAGCGCGATGAGGACAATAAAGTTATGAGTAGAGATATGATATCGGTGGTGTGGGGTATGCGAATGAGTAAAGTTGAATGGCGATTGTGTGTGAAAGTAAAGTTTGTGATCGAAACAAGAAGGAGGTTGATCGGTGGTCGTGAAGGATTTGGTGAGGTTCGTGACTGCGGGAATATGAAGTTAGTTGGTATCTGGAATAGGCTAGAATAAGAGGAGAGGAGTAACAGCGAGTTGTACATTGCTTGGGAGAGTCGAGTATCGACGTCACCTCCAGTGGTTGAAGGGTGATTCTCCCACCTCCATTTTCCTTTCCTTCTCTCTTCTCCCAATGCGAATTGTGTGCTTCGAACTGCGGCTTCCTCCGCAGTTACCCTATACACAGATCTGTAACCGACACTCTACGTAATGGAATATGACAATGCGAGGCGCATAATAATCAGCCAGTTCCCTCGGCCTTCTACCTATCGTTTCGCAGCCTCTGTCCTTCCTCCTCCACCTCCTCCCTCCCTCCCTCTCTCAACTGCTCACTCCCCAACTTTGCGTAAAACAACTGTACTCTCTGTGCTTGACGTTGAGCGAAAATCAGAAACTATCCTCCACTCCCATTGCGGGGGTCACTGCACTGTTTCAACTCCTCGCCACACCTCCCCCCACACAAACCTATTTTATATATCTATATTTATATTATAAATGTACATAAACACACAGTCCGTAATGCTCTATAAAGTGTACAGAGAAATATGCCAACGAATCGAACTGTCGTTACCACCTCTTTATGCTTTGACACTTCGCCAACACCACCAACCACAATTGTTATAATTGTCAGCTTCTCCGCGATCCTGGTCTACCATTTATTTTACCATCAACACCTGCCTCATTTGCATCAAAACGTGTCTCATTGGAGAACAGAAATACAGATCGATTTTCAAACGCAACACTCGTTATTGTCGTTTACTCTATCATCATCCCCTGTCTTATCACATTTTCGGACCTCAATTTATACCTCATCTGGATCGAATTATGCCTCATTTTTCGATCAAATTAATTTCGTGCTCGAGTCGCAGCAACCCGATTTGTTGCAGTCGAAGTACGTTTTTTTTTTTTTTTCTGGCCTCGGACGTAATGGACATTTTTCTACGTCGTTTAATAATACAAAGGCTTTCGCAATATTCTACAGATCGACATTGATTATGACAAGTTATTTTTATTGCAGATGTCAATATGGTGGCTGAACCAAAACCTCATCAGACTGGACGAAAACGACAGAATATGACGAAAACTGGAAATGATTGGTAAGCTGCAAAATTTATTATTCTATAAGTTTAAGTACCAAACAAGAAAAAAAGCTTCATTACATTTGTAAGGGATATTTTTTTTGATATTTTTTATTTTAGTAAATGGATATTCATGAAATTATTCCAACATGTAGTTTTCTTGAGAGAATATTACTCTTCGTACAACAACCTTTTTTGCAAGCAAGTTGAAGTATTACGTTCTGCAGTGCACTCATTATATTTGAATCTCGCTAAATCTTCATTCTCATTTTGATAAAAATTAAATAAAATCTCTCGCTTACTGCTAAATATTTCTGGACTGAAAACTACACTTCGACGTTCAAAAAAACATCTTGAAAACTCATTAAACAAACTTTGCGGTACCAGTACAGTATAAATTTACAAATTTACTGAACCAAGAATTGATGAGAATTTGGAAATAAGTCAAAAATCAATGTCCCGAAAAAAAAACTTTGGTAATTAGATAATAAATCGACTTCTTGTAAACAATTTACGTTGGCATTGTTTTGTTTGAAGCAAGAATGAAACTTGACTTTACATTTATGTAGAAATCACTCGCACGATAAAAAGTCTATTTTTTTTTTTTTTTTTTTTTTTTTTTTTTTTGAGATCCGTCACTTTGTGAGCTTGAATAGAGGTCGGAGGGGTCACTATCCGAGTAGAAATGGCGGTAGTCGGATTAGTAGGAAAGCACGTGCCTCTTGCAACAGCACTCTCCACTTTCCGGGAGTGTTTGAAAATTACATTTTCCGTAAACCCCTGAAAAGTATCCCTCATCAAAAAATTTTCCCTTCGGCAAGGCAAAAATGCCCTGCAGCTTATACCGCAAGCATTGAAACACTTATTTTTTATTGTACGATCGCGAGGAAAGGAGAACGTTCGTACGAGTGTTCAATTTTCTTTCAAAGGATCAAATTCGTAAACGGAACGGTTTTGAGAAAATCAATAGCGCAAAATGTTCGATAAAGGACTTGAATTTTAATCAATGGACCATTTCGATTCGGCAAAATATTATTTCAACCAATTTGAATAATTGATTCTGCGAGGAACGCGATGTTAAATTTTTATAACAATTGAAAAATCGTGCATTTTTAATAATTCAGCATTTATTGCGAAAAGCACAAAATGTCATTTTGACGTTAAATTCAAATTAAATAAACTTTTCATACGAAAATTGATGGTTTTTTTCAACGAACATGCATGAAAATTTACAATTTAAATTACACATTGTATTTTATTTTTGAAATTCCTTAGAATTTTGTCAAATAATCATAAATTTTCCTTCAATTCGACAGGAAATATTATTTTTCAAACGTCAATCATTCGGGCAAATATTTTTTTTCATTTTTATCGTGTTTTTCTCGTGAGTAGGTTGGGACAGATGGCTGCAGGCTATAATAAATATTTTCTCGTGTTTTGTCCGCTTCCTACCGACCCGAATTTATGTTTTATTATCGAAGTGCGGGTCATCGTTTTTGGTGGTTATTTGATTGTAGAATAATATTGCAACAGCATAATTGTGTTTCCATCATTTCGTGAAAAATTTCTAATTGTTGCATTTTTTCGTTCCA
This sequence comes from Campoletis sonorensis, assembly GCA_013761285.1. NCBI lineage: Eukaryota > Metazoa > Arthropoda > Insecta > Hymenoptera > Ichneumonidae > Campoletis > Campoletis sonorensis. Next base: position 12,623 of record JACEOJ010000112.1, read on the forward strand.
GGGACTATTACTACGACAGGTGAGTGGAATTTTCAAAACTTATACAATGATATAATTCTGAAGGTTCACTCCCATGCAGTTTCAAATGAAAAAAAAGAAATGAAAAACTTAGTAAAATTCTGAAAATTTGCTGAACGCTAATTCAAAGGTTACAACAAAAAAAACATCGAAAATATATTAAAACTATAATAAGTTCAGCACGATAATAAAAAAACTGTAAAACCCAGAAAGACTATAAAATTTGAAAAATTTGTGCAACAATAATTCAAAAGTTTCAATAGCGCGAAGTGGAAAACTCAAAGGTTCTAGAATCTATGAAAATTTTCATCAAAAGTACAAGAATATAATTGAATAATAATGAAAAAGTTTAAATTCGATGAAAAATATGATAAAAACAAAACGAAAACACCATAAACAATAAAAAATCGTTTTCTTAGAAAAAAAAAAAAAATAGATATTCAAGTTTGGGGTCAGGGTTTACCAAATTTGGAAAATGTTTAGCATCTTAATATTTGTAACAAAAATCAAAGCGCACGTCCGCGATCTTTTTATCAAAATACTTCTCAAAGATATTGCCTCCTTGATCATGTTCTTTTCAACTCAACTTTTCAACTAATAATTGTACATAAAAATAATTGTCGATGGTATTGATTGGCTGATCAATGGTTACTTATGAGATCGAGCAGAGTGTGTGTATAATATCGGGTCAAAGGATATCCGAAATCTGGGCACTTAATATGTGTCAATGAGCTTAGGCTGTCGAGACTGAGACGTATACAGGCTAGAATTGCCCTCCATCGCTTCTACTCCTATATAAGCTACAACTGTTGATAAGCCTAGGGATCACATGGCAATATCTTCGGGCAAGTTGACGTCCCTGATTAATCCCGATATATTCGAGTGTATTTGCAATCTATGTAATCTATGCAATCTACGTAATATGTTCCATGCAACACATTCCATGTACGAAAACCTTTAAATTTTTGCATTTTATATATAAATTTTGATTTTTTTTTATATTTCTTAAAACACATCTGACTAAGGATGACCGAAAAAAATCGTTCAATTTTTTTTAAAAGCCCATTTAATCAAATAATTAACTTCGCCAATATTTGCTGATTCCACAAATAAAGATAAAATTTTGTTACATTTTTTCGACTTCGACTAGTTTCATAAAATCACTCGAAGCCAAGAAAATGGGAAGAAAACTTTTAGAATTAAAAAAAAAAGAAAAAAAAAAAAACAGAACCATCACTGGAGTTTAAATTTTGACGTAATTTTTCTTAATTTTTTTAGTTATTACGCATCAACAACGTTTCCTCCACGATTAGCACCACCCTTAAAAAGACAACGATTGATGCAACCAACCAGATCACAACAACCGAAACAGCAAAAACCGCAGCCTATAATCAACAATACGAGTGTCCCCGATCTGAGCCAACTCAAAGTTTACAGTAAAAATATGATCATTTTATTCCGAAATTTAAAAAAATATATATATATTTTGTATGCATAACGGTGGTTCAAATTATTTTTCGTTTTTCTCTTTTCGGCTTAGGCAATCCAGACATTCTGATTTGTGGCAACTGCAGAGAGATTTACACCGATTTAGGCGAATTACTCGAACACAAGAGAAACTATTGCAAAGTTCGTTTCACTTGTAAATGCCATTCCATCAACGATGCTTTACCAAGTACGATTTTTTATATTTATTATCAAGAAAGTCTTTTGAATATTGAAAATTTCCGTGGAGACGGAGCCTTAACCTTAGAAGCCTAAAAAAATTGATTATGTTGTCAATTTGTTTTTTGTACAGAGAATTTTTCTTTATTCCATTCTAATGCTCCCCATAGTTTGGGAAATTGGTGAGAAATTCTCTCTACAAAAGATAAATCGGACAAAATCGGAAATTTTTTAGACTCGTTACAAAAAAATTGTATTTTTATCATGTAAGGACTTTCTTTACAATTTCAAGTGGTTGAAATAAAAAATTGGTGCAAAAAGACGAAAAAAAATGTTGTATTTGTCGTTTTTTAGAGGACTCGACGACAGCACTTTTATGTGTTCTCTGCAAAGATTCGTTTCCTTCGGCATGGGAATTAATGGTTCATGCACAGGCTGCACATATGATTAATATATACGAATTGGGAAGTCGATCGCAGAGCCTCAGAACAACGCAGAGTCCACTCCGGAGTCCGAATCAGGCAATCACAGAAACTACACCTTCCCATCGTGATTCACAGGTGATTGTTTTTTATTTTTTAAAAGTACAAAAAAGTACAAAATATACTAGAAATTTACCAGTTTTTATCAGTTGAGTACTATTTTTTTTTTGGTTCAATAAGTCAAAAAAGAATCTTTCAAAATCCATTCCTAAGAAATGGCAATAATTTTAGTTCAGAAGTTAAAAAAAAAAACCCGATTTTTTAGCAAACTTTTTGACACTAGTTGGCGAAAAATAAAAATGCGCATTGTTTGGCATAATTACAGAAAAAATGTAGTTGCAAATCTATGGAAATTCTATTTAAAAAAATGAAAAAAAAAAAAAAAAAAAAAAAAAATTCTCGTATTTTAGGGAAACAAGACACTGGATGGCGATGATCGTGGAGACGACGACGATTTAGATGGACACGAGCTAATACCATCTCCGGACAGTGGAAAATCGACGGATAACGAGGGACTTCAATCGCCGATAAAAATTGCCACCGATATCAATGAATCCGATCACGAAGATTGTGACGAACTGATGGATTTGGAGAATAATACTCGAGCCGGTATAATCCATACTCTGAGCAATGTGAGTTGAAGCGATTACCTTGAACAAGTTGATTTTTCAAATGGATTAACTTTATTTTCAATGAGAATAAAAAAAAATCATTGAATTACGAAAACGATTAAACAACAATTATGAAAATCATAGAAAAAAGTGGAATTTTCAGTATCAATTAAAGTTTTGTTGACTGTGCATGACTCTTAATTACTCAATCAATTAAATCAATTCCCTTATTGAATTACAATTGGTTTAACAAATCCCGGAAAAAAGCAATAAATGAAATTGTAGTCATCTTGTTTTTGGGTCAATTATGAATTTATTCGATAGCCCGAAACTCTTGATTAACCAATCAATTTTCTCCGTTCATATATTGTAATTGGCAGTACACCCAAATAATTATACACTGAATTTTATTCTGAAAAACGAGATGAAAAATTACTTTGATTTACTGAAGCGTAGAAACAAGTGTAAAATCTTGACTTTTAACTCATTACAGAGATTAAAATTAGAAAACTGCTGAATTTTTTATAAAAAACTACAAATTTTATGGTTTTTAAATCCAATAAAATTAATCGCATAAGAATTTATGTATTTCAAGAATGAAATTTATAATAAAATATTTCATTGTCCATAAAAAAAAGATTCACAATCGTTTGAAACTTTTAGAACATTAATAACAACACCAAAAAAACTATTTCAGGATTCGTCCTTGGAATGTAACATCCCAGAAAGTCCTCGAAGAAGCGAAGATTCGATGATACCAATGACCAACGGTGGATCTCTGACCGCCCAAGATTAAGAAGAAATATTTCGAAAGAAATAAAAATGTTACGAATAAAAATATCGATCGATCAAAACGCTAATATTAATAGGAATAAAATGGTCTTCCCTTCCTAAGGGATTTCTCGAGCTCCTCCAAAAGGAACATATCGACCTTGGATCTAGGGATTTAAAAGAGGAAAGAATAAATGAAGAGAAGAGAAAAGGAAGTAAAAAGAAGAAAACCCCGCTTGTAAATAGCTTTGATGCCACGATGCATTATTCGCTAAAAATTTCGTTTGTTATTAATTATACCGAACCACACTATGCATTATACGAATCTGTAATTCCGTAGCTGTCAAAAGCAACTTCTACAACAGATTACCGTTTATAATAATAACGATATCAAAAAAAGTAACGAAACAACAACAAAAAACCATAAAAAAAAGAAAAAATATGATAAAATAAAACATAAAAATAACTCTCGCCCGGCAATCATATTGTTCCAGCGACAAATATTCTTATTTGTGCTTCGAAAAGTGTTACATATTTTGAGATACTTGTAATTAGGATAGTTTATCATGTCCCCAGGGATATTAAGCATTGACTGTTTCCGCGGTAACCCGCCATGGGTTTTCCGTTACAACAACAACAACAACAAACAAACAAAACATTTGAAAAAAAATTAAAAAGAAAAAAAAAACACAACATAAATAAATAAATATTTAAGAAAAATTTATTTCAATCTCTCTACATCGTTTCCTACATTTATTTTTCCACCATTCTTCATCAAAAAAATATAAAAAAAATAACTGGCCTCTCGTCAATTCATTTCTTTAAATATGTCAATGGCTTTTTCAGCTTTTTTCTTCTTTGTTGTGATTTTGGGTTGACAAAATTGTGTTCTTAATGCGTTTATTTATTTATTTATTTATTTATTTATTTATTTTAGAATCCAAGTTACAGTTCATTTCCAATCAAGTCGTATTTTGTTTTCCATACTTGGAGGCCACGTATTTTCCAAAAATCTTGAAAGCCTCGAACGTCTCGATACCGACAGGCTCAATCGAACTCTGAGGAGGATTGAATCCCAAGTTACCTCCGGATGGCAATTCAACTGTGTAACTCAATGGAACCCCACCTACTGCCATCACCCAGTCGTCGCTACCACCAGCTGCGGCATCTGTAGTTTTATCATTTTCATTATTCATTGGAAAATATAAAAGGATGGACAATGTAGAAAACTGAAGCTTCGGTTCAAATTCTTAGTGCAATATTTTTTATAATTTCATTTCGTTACAATTTTTAATATTTATGTATTACAATTAATATCTCGATTATAATCGAGATATTAATTATCAATTTTTTTATTATTTATTATATTAAATTTTATTAAATTTATTATATTAAATTATATTAAATTTATTATTGTTTCTAGATTTCTTGTTATTCTCACATTTTTCCAACCTTTTCATTTTAAATTCGAGTACGTTTTATCATACTCACACAATACGTTGGTCGAACTACCAATTGTATACCGCGTTCCTCGAACCGCAGAAAGGGCCTTTTCAGCTGCGAAGGCGACAGTACGCTGCGTGGACAATTATTTTTAATTTACAACAAAATAACCCTGAATGCCAATTGTTATTCACATCATTCTACAATAAAATCTGTTACGATATTTGTGAGCACAGTTGAATACAAAAATGCAATAAATTTGTAAGTTGGAAATTTAAAAAAAAATCATAAACAAATTGCGTTTATTTCAAAATTAAGAAGTTAAAAGGGCGAATCGACTTGTCAAAGTTGAAGGGAATTTGTTGCTGAAGAAAATAAGCGTTGATACATCAAAATCGCTTAAAAAATACGAAATTATACTTTTAATGAGATCGGAATTCGAAACGTTCAGTGCAATAAACAAATTAAACAACTTACCAGTTCTGGTTCATTTTCTGGCAGATCGCTAGTGTATCCCCATGGATGAAGCATGTACTGAAAAAAGCGAATTGAAATTTAATCAATAAATGAAGAAAAACATGAAAATTGATTTCTTCGCTGTAATAAGAATGATTGAGAAAAGAATACATCGAAAAAAAAAAAAACATTTCGTTTGTTATTTTACCTGACCGTATGAGTGGAGAGTGAGATAAGCTTTGATGGATTTTTTGTTAGCGAAAACGTAGTCTCGTAGGCTGACAGTTTCAGGCTCCGAAAAAGGTTTCTTGCCAGCATAAATTTCAGTGCAAGGATTGGACGAAGCTCCAGTGGCTGTCAAAAAAAATTATTGATTATATTTCGTGTCTCGTTCTCGATGATAATTATTTATTATAGAGTATTTAATTATATTGAAAAAAAAAGAAAAAATTTTATCTTACTCATCCACTCGTAACCGAAGTTCCGGTTTCCATCGGTTCCCCAACACGTAGAACCAGGATTTGGAGAACGTGTTTTTCTCCACATTCGATACTGTTAAATTGTAGGAAAAAAAAACAATTGTGTGTCGATTCAAATGACTTGAACAAAGTTTATAAAAAATTTTGCACATCAGGGAAATCATGGATATTGATAGAATCATAAGAAAAACAATTATTGTATCAACTGCAAATAATTAAAAAAACATGAAAGACCAAAAGAAAAACAATATTAATAACGAATAAATCAGAAGAAATGGAAAAATAACGTATAAATGACAAATTTCAACAAATTTCACCAAAAACAATGAATAAACCATTGAAAGATTTTTTTAAATGAACAAAAAATTACCGTCGTATGACAATATTCATAGCCATCAGGATTAAGACTTGGAATAATGTACCAATCGATATTTTGGTACAATCCACTGTTCGTTTTATTAACAACCAATTGATGAATTGCGTACAATGCAGTAGTGGGTGCGATCCATTCACGGGCGTGAATGCCAGCGTCGATCAAGACGGCTGGCTTATCGCCTTTTCCTCCACTTGAGATTTTCAAAGCCCAAATACTTTTTCCCTCGTACGAAGATCCGATTTTTTCAAGAGTCGTGATACTGCTGTATTCTGCAGCGAGATCTTTCAAATATTTTTCAATCTTTAAAATAAAAACGCAATTATGATAAATAGACTGCATTTATTTTGATTTTTTTTTTTTTTACCATTACGAGAAATTAAAATTATATTAAAACAAAGCCAAAAAATTAAAAAAATAATTATTAATTCATAAATCATCAAAACTTGTAGTAAAATATGTTAACAATATATTTTTTTCAACGATAATGATAATACTAATAAAAACTTACTTCAGCGAAGCGGGGATAATAAGCAAAGAAACGTCGGAATTTAACATCTTTTGTATTTCGTGCCATGTGCCTTGCAACCTCGTTTCGAGCATATTCATCATGAATTTCTTTTACAATATTTTCAAGAAAAACCGTGTAACTGATTTGATGATTCGTAAGCACAGTTTTGAATGCTTCCAAAGATTTAGCAGCAACGAGAACTTTAATTTCGTCCCCAAGGACTCTGGTGATACTCAAAAAATCAAAATCCTCATGATTCTCATAGGAATGAACGAGGGCCAATTTTTCTTCAGTATCACATCTGATGCTCAATCCTTTCATACTGTAGAAAAAGTGAAAATCAAATTTGAATTTGTTGGGAACATTTTATTGTGGATTCGTTGTAATTTTATACATTTTTATATAATTTTCAGGTTTTTTTTTTGTTTTTCTGCTTTCAATTAATAAGGAAAGCTTCTTTTTTATTACCAATCAGATTCCATCATTCTCTTTTTATCCCGAAAGTTAGAAACTCGTTAAATCGTTGAATACAATCGACCCAGAAGCGAAAAAATCTTTATTTGGAACAAATTTTCTATCCTTCTCGAATGTTGACGCATTATTACAAAACTATCGATCTTAAGACTGCACGTGGAAGATATAGGAAGATGAACGAATGAAAGATAACGTATCAGGATTGATATTAAGAAAGAATTTTTTCAGTGTGTCTTTCAGGAAATCATTTTGCTCTTCCTCGACGGAACAAAGATCCGTTGATTAATCAGAAGAAAATGATTCAATCTTTAATCCACAAATGATCTGATTTGGATCATTGATCTCAAGAATATTTTTTTACGATCTGAGAGCTGAAATGAAATTTCACATTTTTTTACATCATCATTTCTAATTAAAGAAACAAATAATTGAGATTTTTCGACACACCAGTTGAAAAAAATTACATCGCAGGATCGAGTGATTAAGGTAATCAGTGTTCTGCGTCCAATTCGGGCGAGTTATACATTTTCAGATTTGTTTCATACCAACTGCAATACACTAATTGAACGTTTCATAAGTGGATTTGCACTACAGCACGTTTCGTTAACTAAAAATAATCAGAACTGTAATAAATCTCGACACTTTCGTCGAGACTTGTGAAAGAATAATCTGTCATTTTGTTATCTGTTCTTCCTTCTGAGCTTGGCCCTTAACTGTTGCAACCAATGAATAAGTTATTAGCGAAAAAAAATCTTTTTTATGGAAATTGCCGTGATTTATAGACAAAAAACCTTCAAAAAAATGCACTTTATGAATTCGTAGAGGATGCAGTCGATTGAAATCGATTACCAACGTGAATCGTTCTTTGAAATATGTTCGAAATGTATTCAAGTGGATCAAATTGTGCCTAGAATATTACAATTTTCAAATGAGCGCGTGGTTCAAGGCTCAATATCGAAATAAGATTAGTTTCTCGGTGGCTACAGTTGAAAAAAAAAAAAATACGACGGAATTATGTTGTCAAAGATGAATTCTGGCTTGGATCAAATAAACTCAAAGTAAAAACCTAGTCTACATCGATTACGGGTTTTGAAGAAAAAAAAACAACAATTGTTTTCGTTCCAACAATACAAAAACTGTTCAAAATTTCCTAAACTTTGACATTTTTCAATGAATATTTGACTCTCGATGGAAAAATGAATGAACAGAATCATCGTTACAGAATAACGATGCGTGGAAAAAGTAAAAATGAAAAAAGAAAAATAGATTTACCCATGAAACGGTCTCAGAAATTCTTCATCGGCAAAAGCCTGTGCCGAGAGAGCGGCAGCAATAATAAGAAAGGTGATCCGCATCATCTCGATGACTAACGGATTTAACAAAAATTTCCCAATTTTATATGTCGTCGATCTGTCTGGTTATCGGCTCCTCAAGCGCATCATCGATTCCACTTATCTTTTTCTCTTTATCTTCAGCGTTTCTTATATGCGTCTCGAAAAAAAAAGCCTAATCGGCGGTCACTTTTTTTGAACTCAATGCACGATCTGATACAGGAGATATTTCAACTGAATGATCACGTATTAGATAAAAAGGAAGTGAAAATGAGAATGCAATGATAAACTTAGCTGAGGCAACGTATATACACTCGTCAGTAAAACGCACATAACAAACCAGATCAACAAAATCAACGTTTTTTTTTTACTTCAAAAAGTTGGAGCGATACGGTCAAATTCAGAAATCCAGTAGATTACTGTCTAACGATGTGAGGAAATAAAAATAAGTAAATAAATAATAAATAAGTAATAAAAAAATGTAAGTTAAGCTAAGAGTGTCGTTGTGGGGAAAATGTAAATGTAAGTGGTAGAGATTTTCTTGGTAGGTGGTTTGCTCTGGTAGAGTTGCGCCTGATATGGACAATTTTCCATGACGTTTTCGCGGTCCCGAAAAACCCAGGTTTACATACCCGAAAATGTGATTTTTTAGACTTAAAGTAGGGAGATTACCGTTGTTCTGCCTCGCGAGTACGGCGTTTTTTGTTGGTTGAAACATCAACTGTAACAATCGAGCCGGTAGTCATTCTGAAGATGAGCTGACTTTGGATATGTTGGGAGTTACACGAAGATTAGACTTGCTACGGTTTAAGAGCTGCTGTCAGAGCTGATTCGTGATAGACCAACACGATGTACGCTTCCTGCGGGAACAGATAAGCACCCGGGCCACCCAGTTGATGCAGTCACTCTTAGGCATACTGCAATTGTGCCACTAACGAGAGAAACTAGGCAATAACAACGAAACAACTAAAAGACGAGTCTATTTCTGGAATCTCTCTCTGACCGAGATCTCTACCATAAAAACAAGAAGCAACAGTAAACTTTATCAGTCTTTACTATCGTAGAATCACAAATGGTGCACCTTTTCAGAAGTCTTTCTTCCGATCGGAGCAAAGGTTCGAACTACATACACGCGAAGCTGAGCTTATCGGTTTGTGTAAGATACTTAATTACATATTTAATTACAACTAGGTCGAATAATCGCGCTCTATACGAATTATAAGCCACCCGATGCCGGCTGAAATTCATTCCTACAGTTGAATAGTTTCGGCGATGACATATGCACCTCGCGTGAGCATGACGAGGACATGGCTGATGTGTATCTGAGAGCAAGGATTTTTCAACCCCCTACAAATTGGAGCGCGAATGATCCAACATGCGGTAATGAAAGAATGTGCTCGCGGGGTTTCACGGTATCCAATGTATCCGAAGTTCAAGCACCATCGATGGATGAAACTTCACGTGCAGCGGTCAGCGGCACAAGTCTATCGTTAGTCGAAATGCAATTGCATGTTGACACTCGAGATATAACCACCGACAACAGGTAGATTGTTAGCAAAAAGCAACGTAGAGTGTTCTTGTCGCAACGAACCGGACGCGTACTGAGAGGGACGTTGTTCCAAGTTGACTATCTCGCTCTGACCATAGATAACAATAGCACATATGAATAAGGCACAATAGATAAGGACAGTACTAATCGTGCCACTGCCACAATACTGCCACTTGCTTTTGTTGAAAAATATTGTCACTGACAACATGGCGATGATTGGTAAGCAGCAACTTGCAGTTCTAAAAGTTTATCAACACATCGCTCGTTTCTTGAATTGGCGGTTGGGTATGAAACTAGCAAGCAGTATGACAAAGAGTCCTGTTATTCCTAAAACGCCGAACCTATCAAGAGTAGGTTTTTTTATTCTAAATTGCATTGGACACCACGAACATCGTATTTGTATTGAATATGTACATAAAATATAATTGAAAGTCCACACGCCTCGATCCTGGGTGGTCGGTGACAATCTTTTCTACGGTCTGGAGATTCCATCCAACGCCGTCGGAACTTTGTTTAACTATATTAAACATAGTTTCGAAATGAGAACACTGAAGTATTAGTTTGATGAACGGTGGTTGAAACTGGACACTTTTTGTCTTTTATCCACAACGATAGAATTATAGAGAAATAAACGTACACATGTTTAATACAATTATTTATTATACGATAAAGCTACATCAAGGCTATAACTACTGAGAGAAGCGACACTTCTTACGCCGAGCAACACGTAGCCAATATTGCTCGGTACGGCGTCGTCCAGATGTCAGGTGATCAGCATTTGGTAGGTTTGCATTCTTCACTAGCTCGTCGTAAACTCCTTCACGAAGTAAAATCGCCGTCAGTAAATAATGTTTAAACCACGCAATCACATGGTCTGGACAGAAATGATGGTAATGGTCGAATGGGCAGATGTCCAACTTCGCCTCTGAATCTGAATCCGAATCACGGCCGAGATTGTGGCAGGATGTATGTATTCCCCCTGAACACCGATGTACCTTCAGGTTTCTTTTCAAAAAATCTTCTAGCGTGAATATGCTCTGGAATTTATCTTCATCATCTGGTAGCATAATCCCACCAAGTATTGGTAACAAGTCTTTGAAATTGATAAGAATCCAATTTATTCCACTTCTCTCCCTGTCGAACTTGTATTCCACTTCTATTTCTTCCCGGTTATAAAATTTTGCTTTGAATTTGCGTATTGACAGCCGCTCTAGTAGTTCTTGAAAAATGACGTTGGCTTCTCCGTTGGGCCACATGGCTCTAATGAACTTCCGAAAATCTTCAAATTTAAGGAAACGACTCACGTAAGAAATCATTTTCAATGGCAAAAGAATTTGGCGCGACGTAAAGTAGACGGGTGTGAAAACCTTTGATTCTTTGGTTTCTAGTGACTCCATGTTGATAGCGTTTTATATCGCGCACTTTCTGTATTTTCACTGGACGAGTTCTGAACGTGTCAGTCGTTTGAAGTGTACTGTTTCGGACTGGCTATCGGTTGACCTTTTTATGCCGAAAATAGAGACAAACAAAAGCGATAAGATCGCACTATAGGTTTGTCCTCAACGTTTCGGGATTTTCCACGTCATCGCGGGTTATCAAATGACGGTCCGATACATGCGCGAGTGAGGTCAAAAAAAATGTTGATAATGAACAACGTTATCGAAATGTGGGTTTAAACACGTTTGTTTAGATATCCCTGTATTCAACAAACGTTGGTAATACGGTATATAGAAAATATTACCTGCACGTATGATGCAATGGGGTCCCATTGGAAATAGATTTAGAATTTCGAAGTACCTACCTCTGTCGATCCAGAAACTTGACGGCTTTTATTTTTGTTCACGACATCAGTGAAGATTCGTTTCACCAGTAAAGTTGATTGAACAGGACAATAGTTGTTGCAGGCATCTTGAGCACTGCTTGTAAGACGACAAACCATGGGATCGTCCCTATCAGTTCGACCAAGTTTAGATTTCAATAGCAATTGAAATTACGACCCAGGGTGATTCATTTTCAGACCATATAGTGCTGTCACCGTCTTCATATCGCAAAAGAGTCTCACATGCTGAGGAAAATTTGCGTTTTACGATATAAACGATTGTATTCTTATATAGATAACGATTGTATGCAAATAATCTGATTGTTATCCATAACTGGACCATAACACTTGCTCAATATTCAAGTAGCAAAGGGGCTTACGTGTCGCAAAACACGTGAGCTCTCCTGATGGACTTGAACGATCAAAACAGATGCTAACGCCTGTTCTGTGGCAACATGACCTGCAGTTAGGTTGTCATTAGACGGGAGCTCACATATCTTACTTATTTAAAACGGTTTGCCGTCGAATTCCTCGGGAGTATGATGACGAGACGTTTGAACAACGACTGTTAATCTACGCGCTATCTTCAGCATTCCATATTTGCAAACTGAATGTAGACAAAAGTTGGTGGCTGTAGAGTGTCATCTGCATTTGATCTACTCCGTACAGCAATAGGTCGTAGGTGCAATCAATGAGCGATACATACATGCATACTGAAAACTTTGTGTCATATGATGACTAATACCGGTACTACAGATGAGAACAAGCAGATGAGAACAAGGTTTTGTCCAGCTACCGATGGAATGACATATCTAGAGTATTTACATCCACGGCGACGTAGTATGCACTGCTTGCCATGTGGATGTCACCATTATTTACGTCCCGGATCATACTGCTCTAAAACTTACCTATTCACATCTAACATTGAGAAATGATCTCCACAACTGGGATTCATAGACAGTAGACTGATTACAGATCTATAAAATAGTTCCCAGTTCAAACGATTGACTACGCGGTCCGGTATGAAGCAAATCTGAAAAGTTACACTCCATGGGATGTTTAAAGAACTGCTGTGAGGTAACTAGCATCGAGAGAGCAAGAAGAATGATCACTGTTATCTGGTGATGCAGGATAAAGAATCCAGTATCAATGGAAATCACATGAACTTTTAGCAGACGACGCGAGGTACGGAAAATCTTGAGCATAGTGAGTAGCTTGAAGTGCAGTCAGCGGCAGTAACGATTGAATCACTGTTTTTCTTTCCTTTAATTTTTCTTGTTATACCCGCACAAAAAACCGAGTACGTCTTGCCCGTTTGGTTGTTGAAGACAGGCTCAGTCACACTGGCATCAGAAGTTAAGCTCATAATCGTAGTGTAGAATTATTAGTAAGCTCGTGAGCTCCGTAAGCAAGTATGTTGATGCCGAGAGGGCAGCCATTACAATCTTTCGTCGCGATGGAGCTACCTATTCACTTGTGTATTTACGTACGTATCCATCTGGTTATTTCATGACGCGTGACGTACCTTCAGTCGGTCGGTGATGGAACTTGAATGCACTGCTATCGTATTAGTTTCTTCGTGAAGCTCTGTGATAACGTCATTCAGTTGCAGTGACCGTCAACGGTAATTGATAGGTTCACGGCGAGGGATGTCAATGTTCTACAGCACGAAACGTTATCATGTAAAAGTTGGTAGTATGCTGGACATACATTGTCAGCAAAATGTTGAAAATGTCTACAGCAAACGCGCTTCTGATTAACTGATCCGCTTTATTAGTCTTCGTAGGAAATGTTCAATCGTAGTAAATCCACTTGGTGCCAAGCATTCACCGTTTTTCTGTGTCAATTCTAACTCAGAGCGGGTGAACTCGCTACGATTTAATGCGACATAGTTTGAAAACGATCTGAAGATTTTAAGCGTAGTTTCAAAAACCAAGACAGCGTACAGACCATGAGAACATGAGCGTGACTAACGTAACTTCTTTGCAACCATTAGAGATTTCAGGCATCAACAGCTATCCACCATCATCAACAGCGTGGAAAGCAAAGCTTCTACATGCTAGGTTGGTTTCTTCCTCGATTAGATTCCTCAACATACGGGACTGGTTTTGCTCTCCTAGATTAGATTACTTAACATACGGGACTGGTTTTTCGAGCACATGCTGAACCGAAATGTAAGTTTTCTGGCTTACAAAAACTGATATCTTGTATTGTACAGCGATGCCAGTATTTATCGATAAATAAGTATGTTTTTTTCGTTTCTGCTAGCGTATGTCTCATCGTTACTCATGAGAAAGATGCATCTGCAACGTGTATTATACCCCAGTATGTATGTAAAAAAGAAGCTTACTTTTATTCTCACGAATATCCCCGTCCACCAGCTTCAGCTTCCTATGAAGACTGGTTACGTGGTACGTTTCTCATAAGGTACGCTTGCTCAGAACATAGTTGACACTTTGCTTACACCGCGCAGGATCCATTCGCAGTACGCTATAGTATGCTTAAGCAACTGCATGATGGGGGTATTCATTGTTCCCGGAGTGACTGTGTATCGTGATGGGTCTGGGTAACCAGCGCCAGTAGCAAATCTCCAACCTCAGCAAATGTGATATGTACCGAGCGTCCACTGCCTCAACTGTGCCACTTGTGCTGACTATGACTCATCATGACAAACTTATTGGTGGGTGCTTGAAAACATTATAAAAACTAACTCCGACCATTAAGAAATTCGTTGCTGGCAAGTGGCAAGCATGGTCTTCAGATGTTACGTCAAGTCGCTGACGTACACGTGAGTACAACTATGAAATTGTCGTTTACGCAGCAATTGTACCGAAAGGTTCATTTTCCTTCAATTTAATTAACCTGTTGTCTGTATCAAATAAGATAATGAAATTACTCAGCCACCTAAAATAAGACCATACCGTCATGTGCTTATTGCGTCTTGTTGCGAAAGGAGAAGCAATGGATATATATTCCTCCATCGTGTACGTGTTTATTGGTACGCGTTGCAGAATACCGATAAAAAGCTCAACACTTGCCCTAATACTTTAGGTTATTCCTATATTCTGTTAATACATACGAGCCCAACTGTTCGACGGCAATGCTACCGTCATATTTTGTTCAACTGGTTGAAGGGAACACAACACTCCAACATGGTTGATGTGAACAAACTACGCACGTTATATTCCGAGGAGACTTCTTGTCGCGTACAAGAGGAACCACGTACAACAGAACCTCAGCATGAGAAGGAGCGTGAAGCGGAACGTCGGCGAGAAGGGGAACAATTCTCCTTCATGTAAATACCCAACGTGAGCTGCTTTTCACAAGCTGTGTGAAACCTACTGGGCGTCGATTGACTGCATCTTTCGTTTTTTCCTTTTACATTGTAGTCCCAAAACGGACGTCAACACATAGTTGTTCAAAGTAGAATAGTTCGAACTGGTTGTCAATTACGTACTTCACATGCTCGAGTCTTACAATGATTTGATCAATAATTGAAAAAACATCTCTCGGGGATTCCATGAAAAGTGAAGGACTGTCCGCGAGTTCCAGGAACAAATGAATGATAAAATATAGATAACATTCCATCAGCGCAATGGAGTACCCATTCGGAAAAACATATTGGAATACATGGATACACCATCTGTACAACGATCAATGTTTTCCTCAGCTCACAGTTTCCACTCAAGTTTCACCTCGCTTACAGTGCACACCTCAAGCAAGGTGTCAACTGCGTTCAGAGCAGATCTGCATCTGCACCACGTCATCTGTTCCGAGCAAACATTTTTGTCGTAGATAATATAATTGCTATGAGTCATAATTAGCGCAAGGTACGATTGGTACGGCTGATGCCTGGCACAGGTCGCTATGGATGATATTACGGCAGCTAGACATTTGAAACATAGCCTTTTTTGACAAGGTAGACGCTTGATGAAGGCCAGACTCGCTACCGTTCGGCAGCTGCTATACCAGAGCTGGTACGTGAGTAGTTGACACGATATACGCTTGCTTCGGGAACAGATGATCTCCCGGGACAGCCTGCCGATGCAGTAACGATGATAGAACATACGACAGGGTGCCACGGATCAAAGAAGCCTCACGACACAACGAAAAAACTAGTCTTTGTCACTAGTCACTGTTATGAAATAATAAACGCGAGAAATTTCACGTATTTAATATATTCAAAGCCTAACCACCATCGGTCGAGGGAACTTCACGTGCAGAGGTCGACGATGCAAACCTATCGCAAGTCAAAATGCAATTGTACTTAGTTTTATTCTTTTTTATGTTAAGTGGTGAGTTTTTTTATAGGATGCTGATTCTTTTTTTGATTTTGGCGTAAGCAGTGCTTTTTAGAATTTAAGTTTATAAAGAAAATATGTCAACCTCCAAATGTTAGACATCCTGTACATTGGTAGATAAAATCGTAGTCGATAAAAAAAATGATGCATTGAGTTCTAGGGTTAATTCGATTGTCAAGCCACAAGCTTTTTCACACTATGTCATTTCTATAACGATACATTAACGTTTTCGGACTCGTGCGGAATGAGAAAGAAACTCTTGAGCTATGAGGAAAAAAATTGGGAAAATTGAATTTATCACCATTTCCGATGAAACAACCTGCTTTACCTGCTATCGATCATTTTTTTGCATTCGCATTGGATTTCCTTCATTTTCCAATTTTTAGGATTTTTTGGAACTCGACAATCAATTTCAAATATTGGATCTACGAAGTTTTTCTTTCGGTATAAAATACAAATCGCGAAAAAATGACTGTCGCGCGATCGTGAATGCAGGTTTTAATATTTTGCATAAAGTTACGTTTACACTCAAAATGCAACGCAACAACAGGCATGCACCAATGAGGAAGCAGGAGTTCTCGAGTGCCGTAGAAATCTAGAGTTGTGATTGGTTCATTCGTGTCCACACTTGAGGAAATACACAATCCAGATTTCTAGGTTATGCGAGAAATGTCGAACGGAGGAGGGTTTTGCGAACGCGAAAATGATTGTTTTTTTGTTTTTTATGCCGGGCATGTAATTGTCCGAGCGGACGGTTGCCGACGGCGAGGGGGAAAGGGGAATCCGCCATTGATATTTGCCGAGACCCTAACTAAAGGCTTGTGGGCTTAATCGTGTAAGTAATGATTGAACAAGTAATTAAATAAATAAATTGGACAAAATAAAAAAATCAAACGATTCGAAAATGCAAATAACGTTTTGATTGACAACGATGTGATTAGCTTTTCATGAGAAATATCTATTTTTATTTTTTTTTGCAACAAAATCAATAGAAACGCGCGAAGTAAAAATCTTGTTTTCTTCGAAAGAACGAAAAACAAAAAAAAATCAAGCACCGCAACGAACTCTTTGTAACGAGTTTCGCGTATGACAACATGCACAAGCTCAGCAAATTGAATTCTTCGATCGACATTATACCGCTTCAGGGGACAAGCGAAATAAACGCCAAAGCGATGCGAAGTGCCGCCGATCACAACGTTCCAAGGGATCCACGGATTCCTCGAGATCCGTTGATTATCTCTCGTGTACAAAAGGTAACAACGATTTAACCGCGTCAAATTGTTGTTTTATTTTTTTTTCCACATCTTAACCACTGCGTGTTTAACCTCTAAAAAAAACTTGGAAATGGCGCATTTGCGCGAACTATTATAACGAGATGATAAAAAATCAACAAATTCACCACTTCCAACGTAATTCTCACGGGTTTACCATTCCGAACTGACTTTTCTGTTAACCATTTCCGACGGAAAACCGTGTGAAGGCCCAGTTCTTCGATTTGCCAAAAAAACAAATGCGAATCAAATGATTTGTTATGGAAAATTTTGAATATCGACGGCTGCGAAAAACACAAAACATTTCAAATACAGCGATTAATGTTGATAAACTGTTTTTTCGAATAAATAAAAATTAATTTCATCAATTTTAAATCATTAAAGTCCAAAAATTTCGGTTACAATATTTTTTCTAATATTTTCGACGAAATAAAAATTCATGTTGATCAGAAATTAGCTTAAAAATCACGCTGATAATTCGTGTTTTCGTATTCTCTTTGTCAGTACATGTACGAGAACGAAGACAAAGTATTCATTGACGTCAACGACATGGCAGACAGTTTGCAGAAAAGATATCGAGATTATCAGGCTAGAAAACGTAGCGCTTTTCGCGCCATGGTACGTCGAGCTTACGACGAAATAACAGAGAATTTCAGCAAAAAGTCTGATTGTTCGGGAGACGAGGACGACGAACAAGTGGAAGTCGAGGTACGGTTGCACGTTTTTATGTTTTAATCATTTTTATTCCCATTTTGACGTCATTTTCCATTGCACAATCTATTTTCTATCAAAAATTTTGACAAATAAATGACTTATTGTTCACTGACGTAACGAGAAGATTTTTACTGACTTTTTTTTTTCCTCCGAACAACTTTTCATTACGAAATTTTGACCATTTAATTTACTTCATCGTCTAGCGTTCTTTTTGTTACAAAAAAAAAGTCAAAAATAGAGCCAAATTAACCATCGGAGTTGCATGCGCCAAACGTTTGACGTTTGACAACTTAAAAAAGTCTGAAAATATTTCTATGACAATGATACTAACGATCGTAATATTTCCAAACTCTTAGTCGGATTCTCAAAATGATCCGTTGAGCAAAGAATTCATCAAATTCTACAAGAAAAAAATAGACACCCGAAACGGTAATACGAGTGACAAAGAGCTGATCGATATCAGCAGTGACGATGAAAGTGATAATCACTGCATGGAAAACGTAAAGAAACGTCGCGAAGCCGATGAGCCGGTCAAAAAATCAGCATCGCCTCCGAAGGAAGTGGTTTCTCAAAGCGCAGCGCCTTCTGAGATCAAAGACAACATTCCTGGATCGGTAAGACGGTCGTCAAATTTTCTTAACACAATTATTATTGAAAGGCATAAATGAAAACTTCAGGATTGCGTAACAATTTCGAAAGAATTGGGATCCTCGTTATACTTATTGCGAATTTTTGACAGTCTTCGGTACCGCCAAAGATTGAAAAAAGCGCGAGCCCAGAGGACGACGTGAGAACGAAGAAGAGACCGAGAGAAAAAGATGACGATGGCAACGCCGCGACCAAAAGAAAGAAATCCGTGGCAACGAGAAGCGTCGAAACTAAAACCAAGTTTGCCGATCTCGGTGGCAGCACAAAAGTCTTGGAAACTGTATGCAGATTGCTCGTCCACATGCGACATCCTGAAATTTTCAAACAGTTGGGCATATCATCACCCAGAGGATTTTTACTCCATGGACCACCAGGATGTGGAAAAACTTTATTGGCACACGCTATTGCCGGTGTAAGTACATTTTTTCAAGTCTTATTCATTTTTTATTCATTCCTTTCATTTATTTCATATATTTCATATTTATATATTTAATATTTCATATTTATTTCATTTATTTAATTTCGTATTATTTCATATTGAAGTTGTATTCATTTTTTCACAACAAATATGAGAAAAATATCATTCAGTTCCTTTAAATAAATTATTACAAATTATTACAAATAAATTACTTTGAATAAATAAATGAAATGAAGAAATAATGATGGAATCCAGAAAATGTAAAGAAAAGCTGACAAATCAATGGAAATAATTCTAGAAAGGAATGAAGATTCGAAGTTCGGGAAAGCACGTAATTTTGTGTTAACATACGTTTTACTGGAGCTCTAAGAAAAAAAATAGCAAAAGTTGTCCGTTTTTTTTGAGTTTAAATTTGAGATTTTCATTGAAATTGAATTTTTCTCTATTAATAACAGGAATTAGGAGTGCCTTTGATAAAAGTGGCAGCTCCTGAATTAATCGCCGGAGTATCGGGCGAGAGTGAATCTCGTATAAGGGAATTGTTTGAGCAAGCCCTCGCCGTGGCTCCTTGCGTTCTTTTTCTGGACGAAGTGGACGCAATAGCGACTCACAGAGCCACGGCCCAAAAAGAAATGGAAAGAAGAATCGTCGCTCAATTGCTTTCCTGTCTCGATGGTAATAATTTCGATGAATTTTTCTTCGAAAATAACAAAACCGAAATATTTAACAATTCGAAATCATTAATTTACTCTCTCATACTTTTTTCAGATCTTGGCACAAAGGAAAATGGTGAGACTGTGTTAGTTTTAGGAGCAACAAACAGACCAGAAGCACTTGATCCAGCACTCAGAAGAGCCGGACGTTTCGATCGTGAAATATCACTCGGAATACCCGATAAAACAGCCCGTCAAAGTATTCTCGCAATTCATGCTGCGAAACTGAAACTCGCGGATGACGTTAGCTTGGCCGATATCGCGGCCATCACTCCGGGATTCGTTGGAGCCGATCTCGTTGCTCTTTTGACCGAAGCAGCCATGGCAGCGGTCAACAGGTTTGTTGTCTCATTTCTTTTCTTTTTTTTTTAAATTTTTTCGCTAATTTTTTGTACAAAAAGCAAAAAAAAATGTATGAAACGAAGGAATTCGTTCCAAACGAAATTGTTTTTATTTCTTTATTATTTTTTTCTAGAGTTTTCGATTTGTTGAGAAACGAGGAAAAAGCAAAGCCACCGGAAAACGAATCTGTGGCCGAAGTGCGCGAGGTGGATGAGGTTTTAGTAGAAAACGGAATGGAAGGTTGCAGCACCGAGGCAGAAAGTGGAAAAGAAGTATCGACGAACGGTGAGAAATCTCTGAGCGGAGAAACCTCCACGGGCCAGGAAGACTCGATTGGAAACGTTAAAATAATTGAACCCGAATCAACGACAGCCACAGTAACAGAAACAGAAACTCCGAAAAATAACGACTCGGATAAACTCACGAGTTTACTCACGTGGCTTCATAACGATGCTCCTTTGTCGCCCGAACGCTTGGCCAATTTACAGATCGAACGAAACGACTTCGAAAACGCTTTGAGAGTCGTTCAACCCTCATCCAAGAGAGAAGGATTCGCTACTGTGCCTGATGTCACGTGGGACGATATTGGATCCCTACAAAATATAAGACAGGAATTGCAAATGGCTATTTTGGTAAGTAATACGAATTTTTAACATTTTTTTATTTTTATTTTTTTATCAATCGATTTCGTTAAATAAATAAAAATACAATTTCCTTGATTGTGATTTCAAGCGAAATTACATGCTGAGAATTTAATAAAAAAACGAAGTTTTCTTTGAGAATATTGTGAAATTTTAATTTCCAGATAAAAATTTTGAACAAAGATTTGAAAACCGTTTTATTAAGTTATTGAAATTGTTTAATATCGATTTCGTGCTAATTTTACAAATGAAATTCGTCCTAATAGAAGTTCATGATAATTTTGAGTTTTTTTTCGGGGTTTTTGCTTTGGAAAAGTCGCAAAAATGTTCAAAATACATGCAAAATTAATATTCATAATTGTTGATAAAAATTTTAGGCTCCTGTCAGACATTCCGAGCGTTTCGAAGCATTTGGCTTGAACGCACCAACGGGTGTGATGTTGTGCGGTCCTCCAGGTTGTGGAAAAACTTTACTGGCTAAAGCGATAGCTAACGAGGCTGGAATTAACTTTATATCCGTCAAAGGGCCCGAATTGCTAAACATGGTGAGAATTTCATGAAAATTCATTCAATAACTCGATCGTTGCTTACAACCTTATGAAGAAAACTTATTTTAAAACTTTACAAACAATAACTAATGGATTTTTCGAACTTGAGAATTTTTTAACTTAACGAACAATAATGAATAATTTCTGAAAATTTTTAGTACGTTGGTGAGAGCGAAAAAGCAGTACGACAATGTTTCATGAGAGCGAGAAATTCATCTCCGTGTGTTATATTTTTTGACGAGCTCGATGCACTTTGTCCGAAACGATCGGACGGTGACAATTCGTCAACGTCTCGAGTTGTTAATCAAATGCTCACCGAAATGGACGGTGTGGAAGGACGAAAAGGTGTTTATCTTATGGCAGCGAGCAATCGTCCCGATATGATTGATCCAGCTGTTCTTAGACCTGGTCGACTCGATAAAATTTTGTACGTTGGTTTGCCAACTGCGACCGATCGAGTTGACATTTTGAAGGCTCTTACAAAGGTTTGACATTTTTTCAATCTTTTTTATAAGTATGTTTTACAGTTTTTTCAAGTAATCTTCTCAACGAAAATACGAATTGTCGTTTTTTATGCTTTTTTCTTTTTAAATAATGGATTTAAATAATGTTTAATGCAATTAATCATTTAGTAGGAGAAGAAAAGTAATAATAAAACGCTTTGACGAGGGAACTGACTTAAAAATAAATATGTTGTTATTTTTACTGCAGTTTGCATCGTTCAAATTTCAGTTTTGATAAATGAAATTATTTTTTTAATAAGTAATCTCTATTTTTGAAAGAAACTAATGTTGAGAATTCCTACCTGAATTATAATAAAACGTTTTTTTTTTTTTTGTTTTCCTTAATTTCTTCAGAATGGCACTAAACCCAGATTCGAGGCGAGCGTAGACCTCGAAGAAGTTGCCAAAAGCGCCAACTGCGAGGGATATTCGGGAGCCGATTTAAGTGCCTTGGTTCGCGAAGCTGCCACTGAAGCATTGCGAGAATCCATGAGCGAGAATCTCGAAGAATCAACGGGCGTTACTGAAGTTTCAATACGTCACATTACCGTTGCGTTTGACAAAGTGAAGCCTTCGGTACACGAAAAAGTAAGTTTTCTAAGTTTTCTCTCTAAATTTATTTCACTAAAGTTGCATCGCAATTAAACACTGGGAAATAAATTTTCATGGCAACTAAACATAATGGACAATTTTTATGCTTTGTATTTAGATTTTTTTTTTTCATTCGACTTTTCTAATCTACTCGATCTCGACAAATAGTTGAAAAAAAATTTATCGTAGAATCTATTTCTATAACATGCTCGAGAAATAATGAATATTTTTTGCAAAATTTTCGAAATAATCCAAAAGATTTTTCACTAGTTATCGAAACATGAAGAAATCGTATTACAAAACACCGTTTTCGAGTTGAAAAAATGTTCAAGGTCGAGAAAGAACTTTAATTACAAAATGCTTGTCTCTTATTTTTCATTGAATTTTTTTTTTTTTTTTTATGATGTGCCACAATCGTAGCAAACGATAACTTTTAAAAAATGATCTGAACTGAAGTATTAGAATCTTTCGCAAACCGTATTGCAATTTTTTTTTTTCTTCATATTCCAATAACTATTTTTCCTCCAAAAAAAAACATGAAAAATGTTCGTTCATAATTAAATAACAAAATAAACTCGGAAAATGCATATATTTGTCGATTTTTGCAATAATACCGTTTTTTGGTGTTTCAGGACGCGAAGCACTATGACAAACTTCGAAAGATGTATTCACCGACGACAAAATCACCGGAAATCGTACCGATGGATACACCGTTAGATGCGCCAATGATAGACGCGACAATGGAAGCAATGGAAACGTGAGATGAGCAAGCTTCTTTTCTTTCGATTCTACGAATAAAGTTAGATTCATCTGTATTCGTTAATAAACGTGTAATTCGTGGTATCGATACATATAAAATCGTAATACCGTTTCCGTTTCCCTCTCGTTTTATCCTACAGCGTCGTTGATTCATGAAAAAAAAAATAATAATAAAGAAAATGAAAGAACAAAAAAGACAAATTTAAATGACGTTTGTCGGTTTTTAAAGTCGTTGACATATTCAAATGATAAAATAAGTAATGATATTTTTTTATAATCAAACGAAACGATAATAAAGAACTTTAAAAAATCAATAATTACCGTTTTCCCCTTCGAAACAATCACAACTCTCAAAAGATATTTTTCGCTCCCAAATCTTTGCTTTGGGTGAAAAAAAAATGATTTTTACATTTTTTTTCTCACTCAACAACCTCATCCGACGCTTTTCAATCGTCGACTGAGGCTCCGTACTTTTTTTTTTGTAGATTTCAAGGGATTCCATAATCCCACACTCCGAAAAGCTCTTGTTTGGTTTATTCAGTAGCAGAAAAAGTATCGGGTGTGGAAAATCATTTTTGATAAAACGTTAGGGGTGAAAAAAATGGTAAGAGGTTTGCCAGGCGCTCTATACTTTCGTCTATAGACCTTCGATTAATAATTGAGTGAGCTATACGAACAGAGTGAAATTACTAGACCGTAAATTTATGAGATTTTATCTCGAATATTGAAAACTCCTGATTCAATTCAATCAGGATTTTCAATTGTATATAATTTTTCATGGAAGACTGTACTTGAGGTTTTTGAGAAACGTTTTGAATCAATTTTCTTTCAATTGAAAAGAAAAAAAAATTATTACCGCAGCCTTGAAAAAAGGCTTTGTTTGGGTTCTAGGCGAACGTGCGATAGGAAAATCGTATGTAATTCACAAATTACTCGATACATTTTTCATGCCCATGTTCCTATGAATCCCTTTCGAAGTTCCAGCGAGAAAAGAAACCTCGAGATTGAAGATATGATTAAATAAATTGCTCTCTACGAAAAATCTTAGTGCCGTGCAATTTGGAGGCAAGGAAAGTTAATACGTCGAATTTGCTTGATTTGCTTGAAAGCAGAAGTCAGAAAAATTATTGCCCTACGTGAACTTCTAGGGCAGTATGAAAAAGACAACGAATTCTGGCAGATCGACGCACCGTCAAGCTCTCGATGCAACGATTACTTCCTTGAGGTGAATTTCAAGTTGAAATAATACAAAAATTAGTCATTGTTGCGCTAAAATATTCTTCCACACAATTTTTATTTTTTTTGACGATACTTTCTCGACATTTTTATCAACAACGTGTTTATATTGATATTAGCAATTTTTCCAAGTCTTTTTCTAATTAACTGAAGAGTCAAATTTTTGAACTCGACCGACAAAACTAACTACACACCCATTTTTGGTACCGAGCTTTTTTTTTTAATTTGGGTTTTCCTTTCATTTTTAAGGATTTTCACAAAATTGTATCATTTTTAGGCAATTAAAATAATCAATTAGTGGTTTAATTTTTTTTTTCCGGTTTCGCGTTTATTAATGTGCTTCCTTATCTTTTTTTCCAACAGGTACTCAGGGCTCTGGGTATTTAACAATCCAACTTCCCGGTTTGAAAAAATATACAAACTTTATAATAAATTAGTAACTCTTATAGTTTGTATATTTGCGCTCACAGTTTTTTTTGATCTTTGTTTCAATTACGACGACTTGATTATATTGACCGACGACGGATGCATTCTTGCTGGAATTTGTGTAATCATCTTCAAAATTTACACTTTTCAAACGCGCTCCAAACGCATTAAAAACATCATCGAAACGATTCATACTCCTATCGATACTTTGAATCGCTCCTCCGGTCAGTATTTTATTTATTTCATCATCAATCAACTCTTTGAGGAGATAATTATTATTTTTAAACATTTCTAATTGTATAAGAAATTTATTTCGAGAACGAAAGCTTATAATTTTTTCGAAAGCATCCTCCTTTAAAGTTTAAATAAATTGTTAATCCCGGAATATTAAAAATTAAACTACCCGAGAATCTCACTCTTGGTTCTAAAAGCCCCGGAACAAGAACGAATTAATTTTTGAGTATAGAACTCATAAGGTCAAACGATATTTTCCGAAAAAATACGGATAACAATCACCGGGTCTCTAAGACCCAGTGTGTGGAATGTGCGGCAGTAAAACAAAGGATTGATTTTTTCAGACCCAGGCGTACAGACAGTAGTGCGAACATGCAGTTTTTACGAGAAATTACTGCTCCACGGTTTTTGGGCAATTGGTGGAATTTTATCGGTAGCTTTGATATTTCTTGTGCCTGTGGAAAAAGGTGATCTTCCAATTCGAGCAAAATATCCTTTCGATGTTAGGATATCACCGATGCATGAAATTGCATTTTTCGTGCAGGCTTGTGCTGTCAGTATCGGTTTAATGGCGATAGTCGGTATGGACAGCATGGTTATCGGTCTCTACAAATGGATAAACGTGCAGCTCGTTGTCCTGAACGCAAATTATGAAAATTGTTTGAATTCGAAGAGCAAAAATGCCGAATTGATTTCGAAAAGTCTGTCACCTGGAAGCGATTTATTATCGACATCGAAACATATGAAAAGTATCGTGACAATTGATCGATTTATTCCTTTTAATGAGAATGAAGTTCGAGCCATTAATGATCATGACTCTTTTGTACGTCGATTCAAAATTTGCATTAAAAATCATCAACGTCTCATCAATGGAGTTGACGAATTGAACGATTTGTTTAGCACCAGCATGAGCGTTCAATTATTTTCTAGTTTTTCCATGATTTGTTTTACTGGCTTTCAAGCAGTTTTGGTAAGTTTAGCTGCTTTTTATTTTGCCTTTTTTTCAATATATACTAGAAATTGATAAAATGGAAATTGTTATTGCAAGTTTTCCTAGTGAATAAAGTCATCGTTAGTGTTTTTAATTGGTACTCCCAACTGAAAGAGTATTTCGGTAGTTGAAAGGTTTATTATTTTTTAGACGAAATATGTATTCCATTCCTTTTGCAATAGGGTGCTAAGAATTTAACAAGTTTACTTAAATTCGGTGTGTATCTTGGAGCAGCTTTTTCTCAACTGTTGAACTGGTGCTGGACTGGAAATTCTTTAGTCTATCAAGTAAGAATTACTGCTAATTTTCTACACCATTAACTATTGGACAAAAATATTTTTGTTTAACGAAAAATGAAATAATGAAGAAAATGTCAATTTGAAACCTTTTTTTTTTCTTTTTAGACCAGAATTGTTAATTTTTTATTAAACATTTTGTACACCACCAACTATGGGACAACAATATTTTTGTTCAATAAAAAACAACCAAGAAAATACCGATTTGAGACTTTTTTCATTTATGTTTTCCCGATTTTGTACGAAGATGAAAAACTTTTTACTGAAAATTTTCTACACCGCCAACTATTGGACAGAAATATATTTTTTAAAATGAAAAAACAATGAAGGAAATACCGATTTATTCGATTAACAATTTGAATATTTAGAGCGCCTCGTTGTCAACGAGTCAATGGTTTTCTGGCTGGGAAGATAATCACACTCCTGAAGTTATTCATTTATTGATTATTTCATTGATGCGATCGAAAAAGCCGCTCAGTTTGAAAGCTGGAAAATTTTACACGATGTCAATGGAAACTTTTATTGCGGTGAGCAAAGTTTTTTTACGATTTTTTTTTTTTTTCAAGAGAACGTCCTTTCTAAGTGCACGAATTACTAGACGAAAATGTTTTTTTTTTGTTTTATCAATGAACTTGTATTTTTAGATATTGAGGAGTTCGTACTCGTTTTTCGCACTTTTGACGGAAGTAAGCAGCGTCTAAGATTTTATAGAGTTCATCATTTAAAATCGATTTTCGAAACTGGCCACGCAAAATTTAAGTTTTATTTTGAGAAAAATAAAAAAAAAAATGGTGTTATGAGGCATCAAAAAAATGTCGACTCAAGTCTTGTGAATGAAATTAGAGAGAAATCTCATTTAAACGTCATGAATTCGCACACTTTATTAGTATAAAATGTTATAAAATATTCTTATATATTATAAAATATGAATTAGCGCAGTATTATTTAAAATATTATAAAAATTAATGAATACGAACGATTTTACATTTTTCTCATTGTCAACGAACACTTTTCGAAATCGTGTAAGAACGCTATTTTACTTCATTTGTCTACGACGACACCACTTTTCTGTAATTATTATTTTTTCAAGAACACGTTGCAGCGATGATAGTTTAATCATTTTTTGCCGCTTTGTTTTATCGGTTGAGCTGTTTTTGTCTCGGTTATCCATGGGTGTGTTAAAATTCCATCTAAAGGCATCCTATGTGCGGGTTCGATCACCAGCAGCTTAACGGCGAATAAAAATGAAACATTTAATTAAATGTGATTACAATTGATCAAAATATGTTCCAAAATTGATGGAGAATGGGAATTGAATAATAAAAAAAATTTTGCACGAAATAACGCGAGAATCGCGGAAATACAAAAAAGATTGAGAGCAATGTGTGCAAAACTTTTTAAAAATCTTGAACTTAACAAAAAAATAATGCAAGAATAATGCAAATTTTAAGGTTGAAGAATATTCCAATGTTCGCCAATGTAAATTTCTACATAAAGAGCAAAAAAAAAAGTAAGGTCAGAAGTTGATGAGTTACCTTAGATATAAAATCCCTGGCACCTTGGCTCACGTGATTTGGAAACTTGTATTGAGCTTTTTTAATTTTCACATAAGTCTCGTCATAGGTTTGAGCGAGAAAAGGTGGATTTCCGACGAGGCATTCGTAGCACAATACACCAACACCCCACAAATCGACGGTATGACTGTGAGTTTTTCCAGCGACCATTTCGGGCGAAAGATAATCCAGCGTTCCACACATAGTATGACGTCTCGATGATGGGGCGTGTACGGACCACCCAAAATCCGCGATTTTCAGCTCCCCTTGAGTGCCGAGTAATAAATTTTCTGGTTTTATGTCACGATGTATTACACCCTTGCTGTGACAATATTTCAGAGCGTCGGCCAATTGGTAAATGTAGTTGGCCGTTCTGAAATAATTTACAACATTTTATTGGCGCGATCTATTCCATTCATTTTATATTTGTTTGAATCTCTGCGAAAAAAAAGGCCAAAAATCATTTTTTTTTTAGAAATATTTTTTTCAAAAACTCTCCGTGTTTCGTTATCTTTTTTTTCTTCAGACGATAATTTTTGAAATTTGATAATTGAGTTAAAAGAGTCACAACAGGCACTTTATATCTGTGTATTTTTCCAATCTCGAGTACCCTAAAAACTCAAATATTCAAAACGTCAAAAGTTCAAGATTCATTGAAAAAAATAGCACGATATTTATTTGCTTTTTCTTCGCGATCTCTCTCTCTCAACATTGTGATCGATTAATTCACGTTCGAAATGAATTGATTTCATTGTTGTTGGACTTACTGTTCTTCGCTGAAACGTTTATTCGGCTGGGCAGTCAAATGTTTGTATAATTCTCCACCGGGAGCATACTCCAAAATCATATATATTCTTCTGTCGTCGTGGAAATACCCATACATTCGAAGTATATTTGGATGCCTGGTGAAAAAAAAAATTAACGAAATATATGAATAGAGGGGAATGAGGGGAAAGCTCGGCTGAGTTTCAAAGAAATTGCTGAAAAACCAGAAAAAACAGCATGAACTGCAGACTTTTATGACTTTGTTGACACACAATTTGTATGTTTTTCATGTTCGGGTTATTAAATTAGACTCTGTTTGGATTATTTTGCAACAAAATCATAGAAATTACCTCAGATGAGTCTGAATTTCAATTTCTCTACGAACTTGATGCTCCACATCGGCCTGTTGAATCTGAGACTTGAACAAAACTTTCATAGCGACGACGTACTTGGATTTTTTCTCGCGCGCTAAGTACACGTTGCCAAATTTTCCTTTGCCGAGTGGTCTTCCAATGTCGAAGTCCGTGAGGACCCATCTTTTGTCGCCGTCTTTTTTTTTCTTACTTTCTTCAGTTATTTCGCTGGTTTTGGCGGAAGCAGCCTTATTCCCCGTTTCTTCTTTGCTCGGCTGCGTTTCGGTTGGTTTAGCGGCAACGGGCAGTTTAGGCGGAGGCATAAGCTCCGAAGGATCTTTGTTGTGTTGTTTGAGAGTGGCTTGCGAGGGATTGACGATCGATGGCTTTAAAGATTTTTCAACTTCCGCCGATGCCGGCTGTTGCGGCTCTCCATTTTCTTGGGGCTTCAAATCTGATAAAACGCTCGACGTTTTTGATATCCTCAATTGTTTAAAATTACTCGTTGTAGCTTTGGGCAAAGGTACCGCTCTGGGTTGTTGAATATTTTCCTTCCCTTTCAACATCTCATCCGTCAACCTCCTTCCACCGGGTTCTTAATACATCAATTTTTTTTTTCGTGTAATTTATTACAAATTTATATCTATTGATTCAATTATAAATATAAAAATCATCGTTGTACGCCACCATAAAAAGGAACTACATTGTAGCATTTGAATTTCAGTAGCTTTGTGAATTATTTATTTCTAGAAATATTTTCATTCATCATCATTCATTATTTATTGTTTTACTTTTCGGATGAAACACTTTTCTTATGAGAAAATACGCGTTTCAAAGTTAGCATGAAAACTTTAACGGAATTGGGGTCGAAGAAACCCCGAGCAAAGTTCGAGCCGGAATTCGTAATTCCGTCTTTTGAAAAATGCATCATTTTTTTCTTAAAATGTCTCCTTCATGTCAAACAAACTGACCGTCTTGTTAACGAACACTTGAAAATGACAGAAAGCTATTTCAATTCTGATATTCATTAGTTTCGATTTGACAACAATTTGACAAGCTAGGATCGTCCAGAATTCGTGTAGCATTTCTCAGAGTCTAATTTCACGTAGAATTTAGCATAGAAAACAAAGATTTTCATATAAAATACGAAATAGATGAAAGGAATGACTTACTTCGTTCGAAAAAAAAGCGGAGGTAAACACAAGCGAGTTTGTGTGCAAGCGCCTTTCAATGTTGTGTCGAAGCGTCAACGTTTTTCTGGTCGTGCGAAATCTTGTATAAGAAAACCGAATATTTCGGAAATAATAAAGATTTTCGTTTAATTTGATGTTGTAACTTTAGAAAATCTACAACGCGCACTCTCTCGAACGGTGTACTTTGGAAAAAAAACTCGCTTTTCTCCCTGGATCAGCTACAACATTTCAAATATAACGAATTTTCTCCGAGCCGATCATGCGCGGTTTATGGCAACCACACATTCAACAAGAACTTCCAGCGACTCTATCAATTGTTCCATCTTTCACGTTGCGCCATCTGTCAAAGTTGAACGACCGTTCGGGGGACGTTAGGGGGATGTTCAGGATTGGTCAGTTTTCGTGTGATCACTGAGATCAACCAACGGGGTTTAGTCTTTCTTTGAAAATCACCACCAATCATCGCAAAATATTTTTGAATCAAAGTCCCGTATTGGCTGGTCAAGATTTGCACTTTCTTCTCATCTTTCAGGAGAATTCACCGGAATGTCATAAAACAACTTCAGAATAGTCCAGAAATCTCAGAACCTTCTCACAACTCGTAGGAAACATGGCGTCATCGTTGTATTTCCATAAACTCCAGTATTTCTTGTGATATTGAGTGAAAATATATTTGTCACGTTAAACGGATTATCTTTTATCGAACAACTGTAAAAAAACCATGGATCTCGCAGCATTGCGAAACGTAAAAATTGTGTTTCACCTTAAATTTCGATATTCAACGTTCCCTAACCTCAAAATTTCAAGATTTCTGCATTGAGGACGATACAAGTGTTAATTTTTTTTTTCTATTACAGTTTAAAGATTTCTTGTTGCTGTACAATCAAATATCGGAAACTTGCTTCCGACGATGTGCCGACAGCACAATTAATCGAGAATTGACAGGAGAAGAAGTGAGCAAAATTCTTCGCTTCAAATAGCGACTCTATTTTTTAGTAAACAATGTTGAAATTGCTATTTTCCTTGATCGATTTTTAGGACTCCTGCGTGGATAATTGTGTAGGGAAATACGTGAATGCAAATCATCGAATAATGGGAGTTTATATGGAAGTTCAATCGGCGATGGTCAACAAACGAATAAAAGAATACAATGCGACGCAAGCTGCGGCTCAAGCCCAAACTGTAGAACAATAGTTTCATTAAAAATTATTATTTTTAATAGAACATAATTTCTTGTATATAATTGTTATATTTTATTAAAATGATCGAAAATGCATTATGCTCTTGTTTAAGCAGCAATCTTATAATCCTTTTAACATTCGGCCTAGGTCACGGTAATTTTGAGAAAAAATTTCCAAAGTCAAAAGACGATTAATTTAACAAAATGTGTGGAATTATGTGTGCGATTTTTTCAACATTGTGGATTGGAAGAAAATATTTGAAATACTTAATAATCAATACAAAATGAAACAAATGAAAAGAACATAAAAATAATAATTTATCCCTAGAAATGGAAATAGACAGGTTCGCTTGCCGGTGAGGAAATCATCTACGGGAGGTGGGGGGTCGGCCGACCCCGCGACGCCTCTAGTAGTCCAACGTTTATGGTTCAGGGACCTTCGTGTTGATGATGTCGATAAAAACGGATAATTTGGTAGGATGGTAAAGCAGATTCCCTAGCGTAGCGTAAAAATAACCATACGGGGAATCTGTAGCGTTTCGTGTTCGGTACAGTCGTAGATTCATTGGTAGGGCTAACCAACTATTGAAATAACTCGCGAATGCGATCAGTACAATCCTACAATATTTACACCGTGCTAACTAATATTGGACGATTGGAATTTAAATTAGCGTCATTTCCGAAATCCAGTAGCGGTAACGTGCAAGCTCAGTAAAAACTGAGGGGTAATCGATGGTGCACAATGGACTATTCCTCCAGGAATCAATACCGACGAGAGTTCCGTTGACGATAAGAGGTCCACCCGAGTCACCAGCACAACACTTACCCGTAACAGCTTTGACGCAAAGTTGTCCAGTAGGTATAACGCTGCTACTGTTGTAAATCGTAGATAAAAAGGTTTCGCACTCCGTTACCGGGATTACTTGCATTGTTGCGGCTTTGAGTTCGAATTCAAAGTGATTCGCATCTCTATTAATGGCACCCCAGCCACTGACAATTCCTAGTGATTGAGACAGGGTTGCATGAGCCCGAGTGTAAAGTGGAATCGGTTGTCGGGTTCTATCAAACACAAAGTGTTCTTTGACGCGCAACAGTCCGATGTCGTGTACAGCTAGTTCCGTAGTTTCCTGTCTGACTTCAAACAGTGGATGACAAATTTTTTCCGCGATAGTGTGCAAAGATCCTCCTTCCCTATAATCAGCGGAACCAGCGGAAACGAATGTCAATGACAGAGGTTTAACAATGATGGGTGCCAAACAGTGTCCCGCAGTAATCACCCAATTCGAAGAAATTATGCTTCCTCCACAAAAAGACCGTGCGGATCTTCCGCTCCTGAATACCAAGCTCACTTGCCAAGGAACATCTTCGATGTTTACCTTCGAACCATCAACTACTCTGCGGCTGCGAGCCAGTAATTTTTCGGTTTCCTGTCCACTGACTTCCGACCTGCCCCCTGTTGGAGCGATATAACAATTATCTGTTTTGCTAAAATTTCTAAAATTAGGTTTTCCAACTATTACGACTGATCAAGTCATCTGTCGTTCTACAGTTGAGTTGTTCATTAACCCCAATTCTTTCCGTTTCTTCAGAACGCAGCGAACTTGGATCTCCTCTTGGAATACTAATTTTTTCTCACCATTTCTTTAGTAAATATTTAATTAACAGAAGTGGACTATTATTAGGTTGAGATATTTAGAACCCTCGAACGATGTTTACTCACCGAGTACGGCCACGGTGCAGCAGAGTACTGTAAGGATATACCTCGTTGTCATTTTAGATTGTGGTCTTCAAAATTCCGTACTGGCTATGCTACCCGAAGCTCTGTCGAGACTCGAGATATTTAAACGATTCCTGACAAAAAACACATTCATGGACTGTACATAATTTGTCAATAAATGTTTCTATTCAATTCAGATATTCATTGGAGTTTGTTGATGTAATGACGTAAACTGTTCATTCCCTCAGTTGATGTTTTTGAAAATATAATATCGAAACATATGTTCACGCCAGAAGTTTGGAGATATGATAAAAAAAATTGGTTCAATTCTATATTAATTCATGATTGAGGACAACATGTAGACGTATGCTCATGTCTAGATCAGGCGAGACAGTCGTGCAATTAAACACTTTCCTTATTACGGTTAATTAGCTTTATTTGAAGGAACATGACACAGGCTTTAACCTTGTCCACTCCGTCGAATATTACTGATTGCTCGTACTGTGCAATGCGATCAAATCAATGTAAAACTAGATAATTATGCAAAGAGAAATGTACATTAAATTGGAAGAATCGAATTAATTTTTGATGGTCGAAATTTATTCCCTCGGCGTCCAGTTGAATCTCAAAAGGACTAGAAACAAACTCATTTGCGCCTCCAAAGAGGCAGCAAGTATTAATTTCACTTTCAGCTGTCGTTTTAGAATTTTCGCAACAAGGCTCTGCCTCGTTTCGAAATGTTTGACTGTAAAATATTTCAAAATATAATAAAAAGTTTCGCTCGCCACACAAATCAAATGACAGCGACACCTCGTGATGAAGAGCAAAATTATTTTTTCAACGCGCAGAATTGCCTTCGTCCAGCTACGTCGTTGGTAAATACAAACATAAATGTCATAAATTGATAGAAATGAATGAGAAATGAGCTGCCTGCTGCTCCGAATGCCGGTTCTTAATAAATTACGTTCATTTTGAATATATTTTTCATAAAGAAGAAAAAAAGTATGGAGAATCTTAAAATCACGGAAAACAGTGTGGGAAATTCCTCTCACATGGATGGAAACGATACAAGAAATTTGTCAGAAATATTTGAAAATGGATTGTCACTTTTTACCAGCATCTTAGAAACGAACGAAGCAACTAACAGCTTCAAAGTTCAGGTATGTCAAAATGATTATTAGATTATGACACATCTTACATTCATATACATTTTCCAATAATTGTTATCCATATTTTACATTTTTTTATTCTAACATAACCTCAAAAAATTCCCATTCATACTTCGTGTTCCGTGACGTTTCGAATAAAAACAAAACATGGTGTCCCGACGAAATTAATCACATTTCAAAAATGTTCTCTCAAATTTAAAAAATCAGAGTACTCTAAGTATTAAAATAAAATTTTCATTCGAATCGACATGCTCCTGTTTTCTCGTTTTTCCACGTTTCAGAAAATCGAAAAAATCGTAAATGTCAATATGATGTTCAGTTATGTTTCATTTTCATTTTTTTTTCCCAAAAACACTTGCATAAATCTTGGATCTTTGTAAAAAAACTGAAGGAAGAATTCCTACTGATTTTATTGATGCAAACTCTAGGTTTCATTGTGGTTTCTTTTTCTTTAACAATGATTTTCTCATGTTCTCCGCATCTGTCTTGAAAATAACATATTATTAGGATGAGAGATTTGCGTGAAAACGAATGTATGTCCACAAAGTAGCGTTTCCATGAAAAACGAAAAACTGTCATTTTTGTTAAATGTTTACATTTTCAAAACAATTAGTCGGATGTAAAGCGTGCCATGAGTTTGCTCGAAGATGCCACGAGATTGGTTTCGGCAGCAGACATTTTCAGCAACAACGAGACTTTGGAGGAAGTACCGACGGAGAATTTAAAGTACTTTATGTTGCCGGTATTGCTGGGCACTCTTGCCACAAAAGTGTGCAACGTCGATGACCGTGCGCACTTGGTCAACGTCGCTCATGTTTATTTCACCGACTTTCTACATCGAGCTAAAGCTTATGGAATCACCGACTACGAAGTACCGGACGACGAATGTGGCCAACTCGTGGCAAGTTCGGATAGAAAACCATCTTCCAATGCGGAAATGATAACTAAAATGGTAAATTTTTTTTCCAAATTCCTCACAACTGTTAAAAAAAACTTTTTTTTCACTTGACAATGAGCTCTAAAGTTTCTTTTGACTCTAAATTGTGGAGAAAAGCAATTTTTTGCTCAAATCGACTAAAAAAAAACGTATTTTAAGCATCGAGAGAATGATTTCAGGTGCACAATCGAGAAAGCAAACTGGAAAGATACCGTCAGCGAAAAGAATTGGAAGGACGTTTTACAGTTTTAAAAGAGAGTAAAAATAATCCAAACATAGACGAGGAGACGCTCCGAGATTATTTCATAACTTGGCTCAAATGTTATGTAAATATGGCTATCGACGAGCTTGACTCGTTGAAGACCGAGAAGCAAGTTCTGGAATATATGAAAAATTTGCCAGCGGATGAAACTCGTGATGGAAATAAAGTTCACAAATGCAAAGCGCCTGTATCCAAATTAAAACCCGTTATCATCACTCGAGACGCTGCACAAAAAGCTGTTTTCGGAGCTGGATATCCGAGTCTTCCTGTCTTAACGGTGGAAGAATTTTATGAAAAAAGAGTCAAAGATGGAGAGTGAGTAACGACCAACGGTTTCCAATGTTGAGCCTTTTTTTTAAATAAAAACTTGTTAACATTTGTTTTGTTTTAAACGCAGTTGGCCCGATCCGTCCAAACCCAATACAAATGCCAGTCAATCGTTTCAAAGTACTTCGGGCGTTGCAGCCGGACATCCGGCAGAAGATCGTGAGGCGATTGAAACTGAAGAACAAATCGAAAACGACGATCCGGAATATTTGGCTCGGAAACGTGGAATGGACGAGTACAAAGATTCTCATCGTCGTGGATGGGGCAACAGAGCAAATAGAAGTTGAATTAAACATCAATTTTACACGGCGTTCAACCATCGTTTTTCAAAACATACCAAAATTATTTTTTCTCATCCAAAAATGGCCGGCACTGACAAAATTGTAGAACCGATTAATTATGGCAATCGGCTCTTCAATTCTATGAATTAAAAAAAACAAAACACAAACAAAAAGAAAAACAAATTCTGCACTTTAGACAGTT
This sequence comes from Campoletis sonorensis, assembly GCA_013761285.1. Classification (NCBI taxonomy): domain Eukaryota; kingdom Metazoa; phylum Arthropoda; class Insecta; order Hymenoptera; family Ichneumonidae; genus Campoletis; species Campoletis sonorensis. Next base: position 49,176 of record JACEOJ010000112.1, read on the forward strand.
TCGCGTTGGAATTTTGTCCTCCGGTTTTGTTTCATGAATTCTTAGTTTATTTGGTTTTCCCCAGGCCAAAAATATTGTTTATGAACACGTTATAATATAACTCTGTAATGTACGAAGTAGAAATAGTATTATAATGAATTTGTAAAAGCAAATATAAACAGTGACGTTTTATTTGGAAAAAAAAAAGTGATTCCCTGATCAATGCAAAAGTGACTGTCAATCAAGTATTTCCTTTCATTTTCCCAAAGGAATACGAACCTACATTTTTTTTAGCACCCAATCTTCTCTTCTATAGTTTTCGAAACTTTTATTTTATTTTATTGAATTTAAAAAACATATGGTAAAATAAGAAAAAACAACAACATGTACGAAAAGGTAACAATATTCCAGTTTTTATTATTTATATTCGATTCTAATACAAGTACAGGATAATAATCTTATATAAAATATTTTTGGATTTTTCATCTGTCTTTCGCTAATCAGTTTATTAAAACGACCTATCATTTATTAGCATTTAAATAGAGTCATAGTAGAATTTTATTTTTTACGGCTGCGAAAACATGATTTTGATTTTTAGAAATATATGATATTTGTATAATGATTGCCCCAACGATATTAAATTGGAATATAAATCCAATTTTGTACTGTTTTCATAACTTTCAGATCCCACGTTTCAGGAGGTTCCATAGTTTCTCATGCGTTCGATTAATTCCAAGTTTAATTCTTTAAAATTTGTATGTATTTTCTTAACAATCATACTCAACTGTGTCTAAAATCTGAGGAAGTTTGACCGTTTAGAAATCGAGTTATTAGTTGTTAAATATCCTCTTTTTTCTTAGCTTCTCGTAAGACCCCATGTTAAGGTTGCGATTTTGAACACTGAATATCTCAATTAACTACCTTTAAAATATTTGTTTCGTAGGTTGAAAAAATGATAAATTTTCTAAAAATATATAAAAAAATATCAAATACATATTGAGGAACGTTCGAAATAATTTTGCAGCATCAATAAAAAATTTCTCTCTATCCAAAAACGTTTTTAAATGAATGTAAACATTTATGAAAATTTTGCTCGATTCATTGGAAAGTAGAAGTTTATCCGAGTTTGTTAATTTTGAAAAAATACAATTTTTACTGACTACTTTAAATAAAAGAGTAAAGAAAATATCGAAAAGGCACAAGTCATTCTATAGTCAAATAATTATTCAATATTTGAGACGACAATGATCAAGATATTTACATCTAAGCATTAGTTGTGCTTTTGAATAAGCCATAGAATTTTCGTTTTTTTTTATATCATTCGCTCCATCCATGCTGGATTTTTGAAGCGAAAAAAATGATAGGCCCGGCATTAAGTATAATCCTTGTAACCCCTACATTAAGTCAACTTTAAAACTATCACCTTTAACGTTATTGACTCAGTTTACTAACATCTACAAGATTGATATGTTTCGATATAAAAAAAAAATCGTCTATTATATTTTGTCAAGACCTGTTAAAAGTGGTGGGTGCACGTTGCATTCGTCGAATCCAGCGAACTATTTTGTTTTTTTTTTTCAACAGTACCCTTTAGAACCCTGAAATTATAAGTTCGAGTGAGTAAAATATGTTTTGTTGTTGTTGTAATTACGTAGTTTGATTACTTGTCCGAAAATAGATGGAATTTTTTTTTCTTTCAGCTCAAAATACCTAGGAAAAGTATAGCCGTATCATTCAATCAATAATTCAGTAATCAAACTCCATAATTACCTTTTTTTTTAAACAAAAGTATTTTCTTTTCTTTTTTTGTTCAACGTTTCCTTAAAAAATAAGGAAAAATGTTATTTGAAAAGTTAATAATGTCCTGAAATCTCGAAATTAGAATCTTCTCTCAAATCTCTTACATGATTCATTGCCCAATTCTCCGTCTTAATTTGGCACAACGAACGGGCGCAATCGAAGTGAACATTCCATCGACAACGAAATAATGATAACTTTTTTATCTTACGGGTATCACAGCGATCCTGATATGGACGAGAAGCGCAGCGAGTTCAAGATCTTCGCTGTAATTATTTTTTAGTGTTACACTTCTGTATCCCGTTCTCAAGCAGCGCACCTTTAAAAAAAAAAAACCAACATCATTTTACATGGTTTTTGTTTTCTTTTTTTAATAGATTGAGAAAAAAATTTGAATAATTGAAATCTTACGGGATACGTGGCTTGACCAATAAAATTTTTATCTCCGAAAACATCTTCGTCTTGTACGACGAATCTGAGAAGCGCGAAATCCGGATTTGCGATTTCAAACTCACAATCTTCGTCCCAAATTGGATTGAAACCGTTGTCAGCTGAAAATTACAACAATAACAAAAAATTGATTCATCTATAGTTAAAAAATCGGAGAAAATGAATTTTTTAATCAATTTTATGCTGGAATTAATGGGAAAAAACAATGATCCTGAGACACTCAATAATAAAAGAGTTTTTTCATGTTTTCCCGTGTTTTATTCCCATTCTTGTTGTTTATCATGGAGCTAGTTATGAAAAAAAATGATAATAATAATGATGGTTCTTACTTATTGATTTTGTCGTCAATTTCGTTCCACTGTCAAATTCTGCACCAACGACTTCAACCTCGACAAAAGGGCTCGCTGTACCTCTGCCAGGTTTGCTCAAATGTCTTGCACCGATAATTCTCAAGCTTATGACGAGAGGTTCGAGGTCGTGTAAGCAGCATCTGTCATAAGGACTGAATTCATCTCGTGCCATGAAATCAGGTTTAATAACGTAACCACAGTTTCCATTTTGACGAAATTTAGCTTGATTGAGTTGCATGGGTTTGTCACCAGTTTGATAATTAAGCGCTACCATTTGACATCCAGAATTCCACATGGGAACTGGATTATAATTTGAAGAGTCGATTCTTTGACCTTTGGGATAAACTCGACTGAATTGTATCTAAAAAACAAGAATTATTAATTAATATTTAGTAAATTAAGTTTATTTCGTTTGGGGGCAAAATATTATTTCGTTCATTCGAAATCATTTTATTTTTTTAATCATGAATTAACTCTTTGAGTTATTTACCTGATGATATTTGAGGAAAAATGCATTTTCCTGTTGGCAGATGAGTTTTTCGGCTTTGGTTTCAGGAAAACTGCTCATTTCTTGAAAAACGAAACCTCGAGATTTCATTTTGTCGGTATTGAAAGCAACGGATCGACAATAAACGATTAAATTAGACATTTCTTTCGCTATTCTCCAAGCCCTTTCCATTTCTTTGTGTTGATTTTCCTTACAAATGATAATTATCATGAGAAAAACATTATTTCAAAATAGGAATTCAAATTTTTAGACACTGGCTCAAATAATTACCCGGACACTGGCACTTTGTGCAGTTTCTTTGATTTTCGCCATCCATTCCAAAGCAATATCTTTGGAGGGTGTTGCAGCTTCGAAAACCGAGCACATGCTCGGATTTTGTATCCTTAAAATCCAATCCAATCCTGGTTTGTCACCAACGGATAATTCTACAACGGCTCCCATTATGTCTAACGATCCTTTTTGCAGATTTCCCAGCATCAACGAATCCGAAGACTTTAAATAACAAACAGTTACGAAAAAACAAAGTCAAACATACATTTTTTCTTTATGAAAGAAATCAACGGCAAAATCATCAAATTCAATTATTTGCAAGATAATGTTTTGAAATTTTGCGTGAATCTTCTTGACGAGCACCGTATTATAATGTGTAAAAAGTTTGAAAAGGTTTCGCCGTCTAGTAATCGAAATATTCATTGTTTAAAATCGAAACTTTAACATGAGGTCCTGTGGGAAGTTTCGTAAAGCAAAGAAATAATTACGTCTGTTTGATTTTCTTGGTAGTCGATTTCTTCGACATAATTAGCAGGAAACCAATGTTGTTTTTTTCCACCGTAATCACCTCGCCACCAACCACCATCATGACGATTAACATTAGTGATAATAGCATGTTTAACCAAAGTCAATTCGTCCTCTCTCCGAGCTTTGTAGTCGTAAATTGCTTTGACAGTGACCTTGGAAGAAAAATTCTACAGTTAAGAAATACGTGGAAGAAAAAAGAAGTTTTTTCTTATCTCAATAAACGTTGAACCTTCGAACTCAAGAAGTTAAGAACAAATTGAGTTTTTTCTAAATTTCTTCAAAAATCGTTGATTTGTCCATTTTCTGTTCAACAAAAATGAATTTGTTCGTTCAACGAAATTTTAAGATAAAAAAAAAAAACATTTGAAACAATACAAACAGCATAAAAATAGTTGCATTCAGCATTTTTTTGTGCAACAAAACTTTTTTCTTAGTGCAGGATTTTCGAATTTGAATATTTATATATTTACCTTCGAAGCAAATCCAGTAGGGTCCATATATCCAGGAATTCCATAAACACTGCCATCACAATCTTCCTGCAAATAAACATTGAAAATTATTTATCTCGTCGCCTGTTACTTATCTATCGCGAATTAATAAATATCGGACAATATTTGCAAACCACTTACCAAGCCCACTCGTCTAAGCACTTCTTGATTAACCGGATGGCAGAGTTTGATTTTTTTGTAAAGAGGATGTCGTTCGTAGTAACTGACTAATTCAACCAAACTTTCAAACTGCACTGTTCCTATCATGTACAAACGTCCTTCCAGCTTGATCCTGCAGTGTTTTATTTCCTTGTCCGCTCTAAAAATAATAAATAAGAAGAGCACAAAAATAAGACAGTATTTCAACGTGAATGAGAAATGATATTGAACTATCGTTCTATTAAAATGCAATGAAATTATCAACTTTCATTAGAATCTTATTTCCGTTGGTCAATTTTTTTAATTAATTTAATCTCACCTAAATGATATTGCATAAGAATTTGGTTCCTTTTCGCTCGGTCTGACTAGAAAAGCACCGTCGTAAGGAACGCGTTTCAACATTTCTTCGGCCAAGTTTCTTGTACATTGTGAATGCCACCATTCTTTTTCCTCGTGTTTACTCGGTTGGGGTACGGGCTCTTGAAGCGTTATCAAAAATTCCTAATAAACAGAGCAGAAGAATTATTTAAAAAAGTATAAAAGCCTTCCTTCCTTTGACATATCAAAGAAAAACTTAAAAAAAAATTAAAAAAAAAAACAAAACAAAAGAAATTTTATTGAAAATCAAGGGTTTGAATAAAGTCTCGTTTACCTGACTTCTAAGAGGATGATTCCGATAATGTGTTATGAGACTGTACAAGCTGTCAAAGCAGTTGGTGTCGATGAGATAAAATTGTGTTTGTCCCATTTCTTGTTTCAATTTAATGCGACAGTGATTTACTTTGCCTTTGCGCCAAAAGGATAAACAATAATCACCGACGAACGTAACACATTGTCGAACAAGAAAAGTGCCGTCTCCGAGATGGGAGTAACGTCGCAATAACTCTTCGGCTTCTTCTCGACCTCGGCCTAATTTACCGTGGAACCATTTTTCACCGAAATGCAACTCGTCGTTTGGGACTCCCTGTTATTAAAACAAAAATATAATAATAAACATTAAATCCATGAAAAATAATCATTGATGATAAATGAAATAATTTAATGTGCAAATAGCAATTGCTCTAAAAATAATTTTTCTATGACTTTTCTATTCCTATCAAAGAAATTCATAACTTTTCCAACATGTCTTCGGACATTTGACGATTTTGCCAAGAATATAAACATACATTTTTTTTTCCACGTTTTTGTAATAATTTAGAGAATTTTTTAGAAAATATGACAATAAAATATTTAAAATTGTTAGTGAAATAAAAAAAAGGCAGGAAAAAAGATTTTTTCAAGTTATTGACCTCCGAAGGCCGATGGATCGTGCCCTCCTCATCTTCGTCGTGTTCCGTATCCGTGCTTCTCGAAAAAGTATCGGTATAGAACAATTTTCTTTGAGTCAATACGAAGAAATGTGGATTCCAGTCTCTTTCGACCGGGTCCTCTAAAAAGAGGATACCATTTTTCACGGTATTTCGAAGATCCATTTCCTGTTTACTGTCGTTCGTGTGTACGACGAACGTGCTTTCGTCAACGCCATCGGGAAGTTTTTTATGCTTCAATAATATTCGACGTCGCAATGCGTAAGGCGATGGCAAACACGTTTCGTTCTTGTCAATCGGTTGAACGAGCAACGCGTCTCCGAATACTTCTTGCATTGCTGCTGCCATTTTTCTTTGTTGAGGCAATGTGCAATTGTCTTCGATCGAAAGAATTACCGGATATCTGTAGAATCAACAATCATTTTATGCATTTTTTCACATGGAATTTGGGATGCAGTTTAAATTAAAACATTCGTTAAGAATACAGAAATAAAATTTTATCATACGTACTCGGATGTCGCAAAAGCGTGCTCCTTTATTGTTTTGATAACGTCTAAAAATTTGATTTTCGTCGTTAAAGTGTGTCCATGAAAAATAAAAGGCATTCCATCCGGACCGTCCCAACAATCGAGTTCTATACATCGACAGCCTGATCGCAACGCTCTGACATAAGCTTGACAACTACTCTCGCTACTTATCTGATCGCCCATCAAATATCTGGAATCATTATCAAGAAGTAACATTTGGAAAAGAATTTACATAACAAGTTTTTTCAGAGCACAGTTTTCAAATGTCATTTTTGATTTTTAGGTAAAGAGGACGAAAATTCAACGAGATTGAGTTTTTTCGTTATCTCTATTATTAAGCATTTAAATAATAACAAAATATCTTCTTTAAACTTCGTGATTATTGTGACGATTTAGAGTGAGGAGACGAATTTAATCAAATATTTCCATAATTTCATTCGAAACAGTCCCAATTTGAAAGCAAATATTGAAAAATTATATACTTTTCAGCAAAAAGTCAAAATAAAAATGAAAAAACGTCGATTTTTTTTAAATTTATAAGGTATTAAGAGACGAGCAAACTCGTACATAAAATTGCCGTTTTCTTACGTGTTGTGAGACGAAGCGATCCAATAATGTGACAATGGTCTTGTCATATCTTGCGAAACTTGATCGTAGCTCGGATCCCAAATGTCGTTTTGTTTGGAGAACAAAAAATCGACAAATTCAGAAAGTGTGAAATAAGGATCCTGCACATCTCGTTGTGGGTCTTGTAAATATTCACGAATAAAACGTGATACTTTGGAGGAATCGTCTCCCGTAGGATCGTTTTGTTCATTAATGAGAAAACTTTGAAATTCTTGCAATACAAAGCCTTTCGAGTCGCTGGAGTAGTTCATCAGAGTATTTTGATCAGTGAAAGGCTGAAAAATCATAAATACCTATTGATTATTCATCGTCAATGATTAATTATTTTGAATTTACAATAAAAAAACACATAAAAATTGGTTTATTCAGTTTTTCTGGTGAAAAATACCATTTTTCAAAAATTCATTTTATACAGACTTTGAAAACATTTTCAAGATGTAATATTTGCTTTTTTCAACGATTCTTACCGTATAATCGGACATTAGCTTGTTGTACAAAATAACAAAATCGTCGAATCCTAATTCCGTCCTGTTACGTGTGTCAACTTCTTGAAAAAGTTCTCTCAGCTTATTCGTCGATACTTTGCAATTAACTTTCGGCAAAAATGTTTTAACATCTTTCAAGGTCACTCTGTAATGAAAATAAAAATTGTAATTACGATTTGGCGTTCGTTGGGCAAAAAAAAAACCGAATTTAGCCTTTTTTTCAATGAAATATTTCCAACTCACGTTTCTCTCGTATTTTCCATCGCGTAAAATTCCTTCCTGAGCCATCTTTCGACCAGCAACGGATACGGAGCGTCAATGGTATCTTGTACCAAATGTCGCAAGCCTTTTACCCACAATTCGCATTCCTTTTCGCTCAGAGCTAAAATACGACATAATTGGAAGAAAAAAATAATGATACAGTACGAATGAGAAATATAAAAAATTGTCAACATTATTATTTTATTTTACCGGATATCGATAGACTCTTGAGACGAAATTCCGATCCATAATAGACGACGAAACATCGCAAATTTTCAGTTCTCTTGGCATCTTCCGGCCATTTTTCGAAATCTTTTGAACTTTTTCCAACTCTGATCTCTTTGACTTCTCGTATTTCGACTAGAAATAAAATTTAGAAGTCATACATTTTTCAATATTTATTCAACCATTACAGAATAACAATCATTCTCAATTATTCCATTTATTTTTTTACCCGATCCATCGAACGGCCTGGCACTTGCGCTTCGAGACCAAACAATTTGTCGAGTCTCTCTCCGTATCAGTAAAGTCTTTTTCTCTGGTCGCCGCCTCTGGAAAAATTTTGTCACAACCGTTCCACGTTCCAGCTGACTGATGATTTGTTCCATTTCTGGTATTATTCCGTCCATCTTATTTATTTATTCGTAGACTTTGCCTCGTTCAATATTTATTCCAGATTTTGTCGATATGATTTGGAACGTTATTTCTTTTTACATTAATTCAAATGTAAGTCAACGAAATTATAGATTTCTCTTGACGTTTCTTCGCTTTCTGGATTTCATGAATAAAATATGTTGTTAATCAATATTTGAAAAAATATAGAATTAAATTATCCAACAAATTCAAATTCGATCTACTTCTTGACATTGATTTTTGACATTTCTTATGAAGATCTAAAAAATTACACAAATATCAAATTACAATGAAATTCATTTACCCGCTAAAACTTTTAGACAAATCGAAAAGTCTTTCATGTTGTTGTTGCTTTTTATATGCCAGGAATATCACGGATTACAAATTTTTCCAAAATTCTTCATATTTTTCCATCTTCATGAGCTGAAAATAAAGTTTCCACACTTTTACAACATCGCTAACAAATTTGTGACAAATTTTTTTCATTCCTGCATAAATAGACTAAACAAACGATCGATTGTATTTTATCAAAGGATTATTCAACCATCTGTTTTCTTATCTTCGTATGCAAACTCTCCGCTTTTCAATTTGTTTGTAAAAAAAAAGACAAGCAGTGATAAAACTAATTTTGAAAAAAATCAAATCACATTCAAATATGGTTCAATTGAGTAATTCAATAAAAAAACTCACGCCTGTTCTTTGTGAGCCCGATGTTTAAATATTTACAGTCAAATATTACAACAAACGAATTTAAAAAAACTGCAAATTTTTCAAAAACTTATATACATATTCCAAAAAAATCGATTGTATAAAAGTTATCGTGAATATCATAAAAATGCTGTTTTTTTGAAGCATTTCCACAATTACTAAAATAAAAATCCAAAAAAAAAAGATAGCAAAAAGAAAGACATCGATTTGAGGAATCAAAGATTATAGAACTCGAGTGCCACGTGGTTGAAGTATTTAAAAAAATAAAAAAATAAAGAGGAGTTCCGATCGAGAAAGCCTTAAACAGCGATCAACGGCCCGAACCAATTTTTCCCATCCATTATAAACCAATTAGTATTAGAACGAAAGAAACTATTTCGAAAACAATCAGGAGAAATGAAAATTGACAACAATGATGGAATTTAAGAAAAAAAAAACGAAGCTATGATTTTTTAATCAAGTTCAATAATATTTGAGTTGAATGCGGCTGTCAGACTCCAAATTATAGGTTATTGTTATCGCACTAAGACAGATGTGCTTTGTTTTTTCAACCTATTCCAAGCGTAGAGGATATAAATTATGAATTACTTACGGATGAAACTTTACCGGAACAGGAAACGGCGGAGATACACGATACGCGGATAACAGCAACGATAATAATAATAATAATAATAATAATAATAATAACAATAATAAAATAAATAACGACACAAATCACAGCTGATACACAAGAACACTTCGAAGTTTCGTAAATTAGTTCAGTTCTATATATTTATTCCAGAGACTAAAAATTCTGTTGAACGAGTTCATTGAAACAAAGTTGACATATTCGATGAATGGTGCACTCGCGTGTCACATATACAAAGGCTGCGTTCGTATGAACGGACCGGATTGCTGCATTGTCGTGATAGAAAAAAAAATCTCGATGGTGGCAGGGGTGCGGGTGGCGGTGGCGGCGTTAGTTGTTGGCTCGAGGAACCTCCCTGGCCGACAGTACCGACGGGACAACGCCATCTTGCCTCGAATGCGAAGCTCGGCCAGCAGCGCCGTCGGAAGGAACAAGAACTGACGCCGTGAGAAGATTCTAAAAAATATTGAACAGAAATATTATAATAATAATACAAAAATAATAAATAAAATATTCCAGCTCTCGAAGTACATAAATTTATCGTTCAATGAATAAGGAATTCTGTCCTGAATCCGTGAACTTAATTTATTGCTAACAAATTATAAATTCCGAATTTGTAAGTAAAATGATATGTTTATTTCTTTTTCTTTTTTTTTCCTTTTTTTTTCATAAGACCACGTAATTTCATCCCAAATCTTTATGGACACCGATAAATAATGGGGAAAACTTTCACGAAAAATCGTAAATAAAAATAGAATTAAATTGCATCGACTCTATGATAAACCGAGACTTGTCTCTGTTAGCTGAAAAGTATAACACTTTTATATTTATATCCACGTAGTATATATATATGCTATGCACTTTATTATACTTCGCACATAACAGCTCAAGTGATCCGTAACATTATCGAGGTCCGCAGACCCAATATTATGTTTTACCGTTAATATACATAATGTAAAACCGTGATATAATCTTTTCTCTACGCTTTACGAGATGTTAGTGTGTACGAGTGAACCAGAGGCAAAGAAATAATAAATTCAACAAATTAAGAGAAAGAATTTTGACGAGCTAATAAAATCGTCGATTTTCAATGTTTACCTTTTTTTCTGTTTTTTTTTTTCTTCAAACAATTGCATCATAATTATCTACAGACTCGAAATAATGTAAAATTGTCAAGAAAATAAATAAATATTGAAAACATATAATTAGAAAATCATTTTAGACGATCATTAAAATTTTTATAACTCTATTTATTAATTTTTGTATTTTCTTTCCTGACAAAAACGTCAAAAAAAGTAATAAATTTATTTATTATTTATTTTATTCAACTATTTATTGAATTTATTTATTTTTAGTGTCAGAAAAAGGTTAAATATAGGAAAAGTCCCGATTGGAAAGAATAGATTTTGAAAATTGATCGGAAATCAATATTTTTTCGTTTGAGAATTTGGAAAATAGCGAATTATTAAGAGATTTTGAGTAAATTGAATGAATTCGAAAATAGTGGCCGTACGTCAAGAATTCCACAAATTTCTTCATCACGTAGCCACAGAGACCTTCGTTAAGGTAAATCCGTACATTTGTTGAATGGTGAACGTGATAATTTATTGTCGATTGCTCGTAATGGAGGTGAAAGGATAATCGACAGGATCCTTCTACTCCTGAAAAACGAGCAAACGCGTGAATATGCATATCGATAGTTGGGCTTAAGAAATAAACAAAGAGACGTGATCCAATGGGATTTAGTATTTGAAGTTACGTATGGTCGGTCCTTTTGATCGTTATCAATTAAAGTTACAAATTATTATTATATTCAATGTATTTATTTTCACTGTGCTTATAAAATGACGAATTTGATAATTTATTTATTTATTTCGATACATTTTTCCTGGTGACACTGATTTTTTTTTTTTTTTAACAAAACCCAAAAAAAAGATTCAGCAAGAAAAACAAGTTTGTCCTAAAATATTGAACAGAAATAAAATAATAATAATAATACAAAAATAAGAAATAAATTTTTCCAGCTGTCAAAATGCGTAAATTAATCGATAAATGTATTTTCATTTGAAAAGTACATTTGTTGCAAGATATTTGACATATTTTTTCTTCTTAGAAATAAAAAAAATTCTTGACACCCAAGTGCGAAGTTAAATTCGAGAGGATCAGGGCCATATTGCATTACAAAGACGTCATCAGCTAGGATTCGAGCTCTCGAGTGTAGAAAAATTGAACGATCGCAACGAGGATAAAAATAGAATTCCATCAATCAGATCCGCTGATTTAATTTTGCCGGAAATGGAGCATTTTTAGGTCGTTCCGTGACCTTCAAATCTACTTGACGACCTCTGTCCATCAAACGTCCTCCTAAATATGAAAGTTGCAGAATCCTTTTTTCCTACGATGTCCTCGTGAATCACCTCCGATCCTGCTTCCACCCACTCTCTTGTTTCTTCACTTTTTTTCTGCTCTCTTTACTCTCGTTCCTTCAAATATCTTGGGCTTATATTTTCCATCCAAGTGGGGTTCGCCACGTGAAGAAGGGGGATGCAAGCTAGTTGGTTAACTATTCATCGCGACATTCACCCAACGCGGCCTAAACTGGATCAGTTTCGTATTTACACTCCACCGTTCGCGAACTATCCTTCCACCGAATTCTTCGTCACTGTTTTTATCGACTGTTTTTATCGAATTAATAGACTTCTTCGGGAAATAAGTGAAAATAAAAAGTTTTCTTGCAATTGGAAAAAGTATCGAGAGTGGGTTTATTATTTATTCGATAAAAAAAAAGGTTCTCGAGTTCCTTGATCGCACTTTTTAGCATGAAAATGGTGAGTTTTCGATATATTTTTATTTTTTATTTTTTTATTATTGTCTGTTTTCGCTATTTTCATTTGAACTCACTTTTAGAAGAAGAAGGAAATTATTTTGAAATCTCTTTTTTAATGCTGTCACATTTTCGTTTCAATCTGACGACGTCTAATTACTTGCCAACCATTTTTATTTCGGTTCGGGGCTAGTTGAAATTTGGGTTCAAATTTTTTTAGTATTTTTTAGTCGATAAGTCAAATAATTTTGTTGCGGAGTCTGACAAAAATAAAAATGCACCGTTAAGTACATTATTTTTCGTGTTATTTTAATAATATTTTGAAAATGTGTGCAAAAGTTCAGAGGAATTAATGATTTTTTTTTGCTTATAAAAAAAATCACGAAAGACAGCTTAAAAAAATAATTTCGAATTATTAAATATTAATCGATAGGAAAATTCTGTAAAAAGTCTAAAAAAAGAAAAATAACGAACACATGATTCGTGCGCTAGTAAATTCATTCCAGTTGCATTGTGCAATTGAAAATGCGTGTTTAGAGCTGAAAAAAAAAAAAATATATTAAATAACAGGTATTATTGGGACGAGTAAAATTTCACGGTTTTGTTTTTTAACGAATGCCAATTATCCTGAGAAACATTTGTTGCGGTATGTAATCAAGATCTTGGTGTACAGACTTCATTTCTAGCATTTACTCAACACGAGGGAGGTGCATAACATAAAAGTCTTTTATTTTATTCACCTTTCTATGCTTTGCTATTTCTATATAATATAAATTATGCCAGAGCCGGAACCTCGAACGCCTTTGGTTGTCGACAATGGTATGAGTTACGATCATACACGAAGAGAATTAAAAATGAAAAATTTATGTTGCAACAATAGAAACAAAGAATGACCTTGAATTTTGGATTTTCTTTACGAAAAAAAAAAAAATACAGATTTTCGTAGAAATAAAAATTTCGTAAATTATGCATGAAATTTTATTTTAGTCAAACAATATTTCCACTTTTGTTAACTACTAAATGTGTTTTTAAATAAACAAAAAATATTTCATTCGACCCATTTGTTGAGTATAATAAAAATGATTGTTTTTTTTTTTTTAATGATTACAATGATCCATTTTTTATATTTTTATGACTTTTTGGAAAATTTTAATTTATTGAAGATTTGGTTCGTAGTTTTTTCAGGAAGAACCAAAAATTTGGAGTGAAAAAGTCTTAAGTCGGAACAAGAAATGTGGGCAATGCAGAAAAATTATTTATCCCTGTCGACGTAAACGTCGATTTTAAGGACGAAAAAGTGCATTGAATAAATCACAAGAACTCCCCCACGTTTTCTGTAGGCTCGTTCATTTTCTCGCAACTCTTACTCTCTTTGTTGAAAACGTTCTCTTGTTTTACATATACGCGAGGTCGTACTTGGAACGCACAATTTTTGCCCCAATTCCTTTACAGTGTATTCGCGATGATAAAAAAGTGCATTGCATTGCACTTTCGATTATGCAATCCGCGGTAGAATTTAGTGTGCAGCAGGACACACGCTCGTTCGACCTTTGAACTCGTGAAACTCCTCGATGTTATTTAATTTTTTTCAAAATAATTTCCATTTCATTTCATTCAATACAATTATTTTTAATTTTTCAAATTCAATGAAATTTTCATTTTCGTTCATAAATAAAATAATTTGATCCATCAAAAAACTCATCCAGAAAAAAAATATATCATTTCTATATACTCGTGAAAACTTTGGGAATAAAAATAAAAAAAAATAATAAAAAAGATCCTTGCAAAACAAAGCGATTTCTCCAACAAATAAAAAATCTATAAATTAATTCAGCCAAGCGTGAATCTTTAAAAAACATCAATTAATAAAATTTTATTCATTTTTGACAAGTGGAAAATATTTTAAACGATTTTTTAGTCAAATTATAATTAAATTTATCATAATTGACGATCGGAAATTCTTGTTTACATACGGAAGCATATTTTAATAGTTTGCATGGTTCTGAACTGTGACTGCGGGGTTGTTGTCCCTTTCTCCATAGTGTTAAGTTGTTCAGGTGCTGTATTGAATTTCCTACGTGTCTCAAATAGCCTACGTAATCTTATACATAGTAACTTTACACACACACATAAATACATACACATAAATATATACATATATAAACATTAATGTTATTGCAATGAAAGGAAAGAGAGTAGAAGGAGTGATGCAGGATGCGATCACATATGCAGTCCCGTGACTCCGCTGTCACAGAATTGCCACATTTCTAAATCGTTGCCTCTTAAATCACTCTTGTTTCGTATAGCACGTACTAGTTTAACAACTGTAAACTGTTGAGGAATGTGAAGCTCAATGTTAAGAGAGAAAATTAATGCCATTATTTTCTATTTGCATTAAGGGGTCAATCTGTCACGATAATTTGAAAAAAAAAAACCAAAAACCACAGAATAATGTCGTTTTTGTTAATTTTTTTTTTTTTTTTTAATTAAGAAAATACAATCATTTTTTGACGAGGAATTTAATGATCATTTTTGGGCTGTATATAAATAATTGTTGTTTTTTTTACGACTGATTATTATTATTTTTTTATTTATTAAGTACAACAATGAGAGTTTTTTTAAGAAAAATATACAAAGAGATTAAAACGATAACTCGAGATGAATGAACAAAAGTTATTTTGTGACATAATTTGTGTGCAACTTGGAGTTTCATCCCCGAGCGATATATACATGTAAAGAGGATCGTAAATCCTTCGATTCTTATCGGACAACAAGCATCACGCTTTCTCTCTGTTTTTGGGGCCAACGCGATTGATGTTTTCGAACAAGACTTCTTTTTATACTTTGTTCGCCGTGTGTCACTCAGATTTATAATGATAAGACAATGCACCGCGCGCGTGCTACAATGGCGCAAGAAGTGCATCAGATGCATCGTTGCAATATTTGGACCACGGTTAAGGAAAAAAATAGAGAGTGATTGAGAATTTTTTGTAATACAAAACTTCGTTTTTTTCAGGTTCACTTAAATTTTTTTTTACTATTTATTGAGTCGTAAAGAAAATGCTTGACACTTGTCAAATTAGTGTCAAATTTTCATAATAATTTTGTGCTGCTTTGAAGAATTGATAATCATTTAAAAAATCATTATGCACTTTTAATTTATCGATGAATATTTATCGATTTATTTTATTTATTGTATTTAATCTTAATTTTTTATCTTAATTAATTAATTTAATTAAAAATACGTATTTAATCGGCTGTTTAATAGATCAAATTCGTTGGGTTGCTGTTTTCCTTGACAGCAACATTGGCAGCACCGTTGGCAAGTGTTCACGTCAGATTTGTATCACCTCCACATGTTTACGAGCATGGACTCACCACAGATGGTAATAAAAACAAGAAAAAAAAGTAGAATTTAAAAAAAAATGTAAATTTCGTATTTTTCAAATAAGAATCCATTTTAAATCATTCTATTTAATTTTCTTTCCTAATTCAGGTGGCAATACAATTTCTCAACAATCTTATCTTTCGATAGGACGACGAATCCCGAGACAATTCGGTACAGAAATAAAATTCCTGACTCTATCGTCCTCTTGTTTCCCGAGGGAAGATAATTGTTTTTCACTATTTTTCAGGTCAAAGGATTGCCAGGGTGATAACGACGAAAAACGCTGAGGCACTTTGGCCAGTTGGTGTTTTCGTTGGACCGATCGACGTCAACGACTTGGGATTTAGTTCCAACGATTCGAATGGTCGCCACGTAACTCCTGACTTTTCGAACGGACTCGGTAACAATTTTCGATCTTTTCATTTTATTTTTCAAGTCAAGCAGCTTTGGTTGAGGTCAATACTTGGTTGGGTGACCGTTTAGTGACGAAGTGATTCACTCATGAATTTCTGACTTTCTTCTTACGTCAAGGACCTCAGATTTAAAATGTTAAAAAATAAAAATCACTCAAAAAATCTCAAATTTTTTTTTTTTTCATAGAAATCCCTGATCCTTTGCTGCTCCGAGGAGCTGCAGCCATGAGAGCGATAAACTTTCTTTACGGACGTGGGGAACTATTTTACGACGATTTTCCACACGTCAGAGCTGTTTTAAGGAATCAAGAGGAACGAAGAAGAAATGGTTTGGATGGTAATATACTTGGAAGTCTTCGACCGGTTTCGCCATTCTACAGAAAAACTATGCATTAAGGGGTCCATTTGAAGGGAGTCGAGGGCGGGGGGGGGGGAGGGGGAAGAAAAAATCCAAATTATAAATCTCAGTGAATTTATTTGTAATGACAATTCGTGCAAAATACATCGATACACATGTACGTTTGCATCTCGAGAATTTGTAAATTATACAAACACATATAGTTGAATAAAAATAATTAAAAAGACGAATAAATAGAGCCAGGCCCTTGAATAATTATATTTTTTCGTATTTTTGTAGGTTTTTAGTGTCAGCAATATATTTACAGCAAGTTTTTTTATTATTGCACGCAAAATTAGTATTTTTTTCAACGATATTTCAATTTTTATTCATAAAACTCTCAAACCAGAATGAAAAACAAGGTAAAAGGTTATTTTGGGAAATGATGGTTCGATGTTCGTTGCAATTTTTGTCGAATAATTGGTTTGTCGTTTCCGGAGGTTTGTTTGGCGAAAAATTGGGCATTTTTTTATTGAAATTAATGCGGGTTTATGGCTTTTTAGTTCAAAAGGGAACGATGGTTACTGCGACCAGAAAATTTGGGTTCTTTACTCCTCTTTGGGGCTGTGGATTTTCTTGTGACGACGAAATTATTCTCGAGAGTAAATTCGTCGATGTTTGCATAAAAAATTGACAACCAGACATCGTAACTCACTTCTAGGCACAGAGAGAATTTTAATGGATACAAATTATCGTCTAGAAATAGTTTTTATTTTATTTTATTATTTGAAAAAAATCTTCATAGCCACCAACGTATGAGGAAAAAACTTAACGCAGCAGACATCAAGAAACTCGAAGATTTTGTCGAAACGTTCGATCCGTTGCACATATCTCCATTGCACAGGCACATGTAAACTTTTTTACCCTCTTTAGTCGTATACGCGCATCTCTCTTCGCCGTCGTCTGGTCCACGCTGGAAACACAGCCTTTGCGTCGCTGTTCCATATTCTGCAAATAAAACGTCATTTTGAAAATCACTCGCGAAAAAACGTTCCATAATTATTTATATGTTTGATTTCCTATTCAATTGTTTTTTTTGTTTTTCTCATTCAATAAAAACAAATGAAAATACAATTATTTGGTAAAATGACTCAGGGAATTTTTTGGAATTATTTTGAAAATAAACTTCGTGGATACATTCGTCAATCGTTCGAAAAATATTACCAGATTATTCGTAACTTCAATTGAAGCTGTAAATTTTTTTTTTTAATCAAGGAAAAAAAATGATCATTTAATTTAATTTAAATTATCTTATAATAAAATAATGAATCGCCTCATTATATTAAAAGAAAAATTCATCCCTCGCTCGAAAAAAATATTCAAAAATTATTTACGTTCATCGTTATTATTATTTGCCTAAATTATTTATTTATCATTTCAAGATTTTAGAGAAAAAATCTGCTTGAAAAATTAGTTAACAAAATAATTAAGAAATAAAAATCGAATTATTCTGAAATGTTACGAAAGAGAAAAGATCGAACGAAAGAATTTTTTCCAGACTTGATATTTACATGCAATTAAATTCACTACTTTATCTCAACGTCCTTGCTTCTTAGTATATGTGTTTCCACTTTTTTTTTCGTTTAGATTGTAGAAAGAATTTATTTATTTTTTATTCAAAGAGATAAAAACACGCGATTAAACATACCATTGTTGAGACTTGGATTCTCAATGACTTTTCCACACCATCCAGACGCACAAGGAACCATCTCCACACCATGTTCAACCTCTATTTGTGTGGAATTCATTGTAAAAGGATCCTTGCACGAGCCAAGATCTCCTCGAGATCTGCATGAGATGCATCTTCGAAGCAATCCTTATCGACGTTCAATTAATTCATTAATCACGTATTTATCAAATTTTAATTTATGTACATTATTTTTATTACGTTTATATTTCATTTATCGGAAGATTTAGAAAAATACATTTTTCTCAAAATATTTTTCAGTCTGTTGCCCTGTCGAAGCCCTTAACATTGGAGAAAAAAAAAATTCAGAATCGATTTTTCGAATCCTCAAATAATTTTCAATAAAACAATTTTTCAAATTCATTGTTTCGAAGTAGTTTTCCTATCATTCGGTAATTCTTGTTTCAAAAAACAAAACTTCAAAAAAGTTGATAAAAATCTGTCAAAATCTCGGAATTATTCGTGTCCAGTATTTAAAAAACGATAAGTGAAACATTCAAAACTACAAAAAGTTTCAGGTATCAATAAATAAAAAACAATTGACAAAGAAAAAACTGCAGTTTGATAAACAAAAAAAAATGATTTGCTCTCGATTCGTGGGTACGAAATAAACGATATTCTCACAATATTAACAAACGTTGCATCGTCCATAAAATATAGATGAGATTTGTCAGCTGTCTCGAGCGAGTTCTCGATTACGATGAAGTAGTTTGTTATTATTTGAACCGTGAGAATTAAACGATACGAAAACAGCGCTGGTGTTAAAATAGAAGAAAAAAAAAGATCTGTTAATGACTCATGCTAATTGCCAAAGTAGAGCAGAAACGATGTGAACTTAAATGCGAAATCATTGGCGCCTCTCGTTTGGTCTGGAGCTATCGAAATGAGCAGAGCTAATTTATTATTTCAAAGATATTTATAATTGACAGGATTACTCAATTTGGATTATTTCGTGGGATCTTTGCGAATGAATATGAACTCCAACAGGTTGTCACTTTGGAATGTGGTGAAAGTCAAACACATACGAATGGACGTATAAAAAATATATGTATACAAAAGTGTACGAATTTTCGTGGAAAGGGTTATTCAAGTGGAAAGAATTCATGGAAACTTACCATTCGTTTGATCGACGAAGAAGCCAACTGTCAAAACACACACGATTATTTTTGTATTCATTTTAAATATCGACTAGAAAATATTTTCTATTATTATTTTCGACGAGAAAAAGACCCGAGTGTTTAAGTGACTGCACGTCGAACGGCCATATTGAAACGCGTGTACTGAAACCTCTTCCCGATGCTAAGAAACCTCGTAGTCCTTTCACTTTGAAAACGTTCGTGTGTTTACTCGAGTCAGTCTCACGAACACCAACACGTCACAAAAAATCGCTATCGAAGGTTTTTCTTTCTCTCTTAAAACTCATCATCATTCAACCAATACTTCGACTCTATCGTTTTTTTATTTTTACATCAATAGACAATCGTCACGGGAAAAAGATCGAAGGACGTAACCGTTTGGAGAATCACGGATGTGTTGATAATCAGTGTTTTGACCGATGAGAACGAAGTAAACACTGGAAATTCCGTGGCACGTTGTTGATTTTTGACAAAGGCGGTTTTCGGTGGGCGAAGTTTTTTGTTGTTCTTTTTTTTAATACAACGTTTGTCGATTTCGTGTTTTGATACTTTTATGATATTCTAATAATTACAATTATGACTCACGATAAATAAACTACGATGAATTATGACCGGGGCCACTATTGCGGGCTCGTAACTCTCAGTGGAATAAGAATTTTTCGAAACATTTTTTTTCAAAATAATCGTAGAACTTCTGACTAAAAAAATGGTCGGAAACTCAAGGTCAACAAACGACGAGTTTCACTGTGATCGAGGTTTAAAAAAAAAAGTGCGATTCAATTTTCACTGAAGATGGATTTTCTCTTGGGTCAAATTGACCCCGAGTAGAAACATCGGTACAATAATTGTATCTTTATTATTAACAATTATTATTATATTGATTTAGATGAATAAAGTTACACAGACGTTTATAAAACATTAAAAAACAACAATTTTTATTACTTTTTTTACGCAGTTTCTAATTGTTCTAATTTTTATAAGCATTTTAACTAAATATCAGACTTTCATTATTATCATTATTTGAATTAACATAATTAATTGTAGTTATAAAAAATCAGAGTTATCATTCCCGAGAATTTTTTAATCAATCATCATCGTTTTCAATATCTTCGTAGTTTTTTATTTTGAATTTCTCTTTTTCTCTGCACACGATAAAAAGTCCTCCGCAGTAGCAAAAAGAAGTGAGTAAAAATATGAATCCCAGATATCCCATGTGCCGAAGGAACGCTAAAAAAAAAAATGACGGATAAAACCACATCAATGAACGATTTAAATGACAGCTGAGGAAACTCGCTCTTGAATTATTTTCGTAAGAACGCGCCACCTGAGCGTGACGTCACAAAGCCTCGCGCCAAATAGTTCACCAAAGCCCCGCCAGGTGGCGAAAACCTTAAAAATCTTTCTCACAAGCGGTTCGTTTGGGTATCGATTTGTATATAAGACCGAAACTTTAAAAAGCTTGCGTACTTGCTTCGGCAGTACATATACTAAAATTGGAACGATACAGAGAAGATTAGCATGGCCCCTGCGCAAGGATGACACGCAAAATCGTGAAGCGTTCCACATTTTTTGAAAACGTTAGATTTGAAAAATAAACATTTGTTTACTTATTCCGTTGATTGTTACTTTTTTACTCGGGTTATGGTTGAACAAATAAATGAAAAAAAAAAAAAAAATTGGTAATTGAATTTTGATATTTCGTTCGATTTTTTTTCTGGGTCTCGTAGACCCGGTTATATTTACGATCAAATATGAAGAATATTTTCCCCACAAAGATCGTGTGAGCTGATGAAAATATTTCGTTGAAAATATTATCTCGAGTGTAGCTTTTTCCGGGTCTCTCAGACCCAAGAGTTGAATTCTAATGTTTATTTTGATTTTAGTTCATCGAAAAATAGATTTTTGTTTACCCTGTGTTAATAAACGGGATTTCGACACAACACGAATTTGGACTTGCATCATTTTGACATTGTCAGCGTAACACGTGTAATTTCCTTCCTCCTCGATCGAAACATCGATTAAATAAAGAGTCGAAAATGTATCGACGAGAACCTTTGGCTCGGTGTCTTTTTTTCGAAATGAACTTCCCATTCCCTTTTTTAATTGCAGAGAATCCTTTCGCCAAATGACCAAAGTCTCAAGTGACGTTCTTGAAAATTGACGAAATAAATAAATGACAAATTTGTAACAAGCGTCATAATTGCATTGTTGAATCGGAGGAATGAGTGGAATGTGGAACGACCGGTTTATTACTCAGGGCAGACTATCGCGAGATGTGCTCCCTGTGCCAGCGTGTAACGTTTTTTGTACTTGAAATCATCAACCTTTTTTGTCTTTATGACACGAGAACAATTTTTGCATTTTTCTTCTAATATAAATTCTGGCAAATCTCGCGTTGCTCTACTCACAGTCGGGAATTTAGCAGCCAAAAATGCAGACCTGGCAAATTTTTATTTTTATTTTCACGAAATTTTCGTACGTAAGATTATGATTTTTGACAGTTTTTTTTTACCTGCATGCCACGAGAGGCGATCGCAAGAAAAAATTCAGTAGTGGACGATTCTTCGTATCTTCCAAAGACTGCGAAAATAATTTTTCGTATCATGAAAAGTACTTTTCAATAGACCTTTTACCAAATATTTTGAAAGTTTATTTGATTTGATATTTGATTTGTGGTGAATTAAATTTGTCAGAGTTTTCCAAAATACTTGTCTATATCAACGATTTTTATTTACTTTTCCATGAATATTCGACTATGATTTCGTGTCTCGTATTATTTTGATAAATGTAAAAAAAAAAAAATTTACTCGAATACTGAAACGTCGCTTGACACGGCACTGAGCTCTGCTAGTTTTAATCCCTTTTTTGTTTACACAACGTTCGCAAGGACTCCAGGGGGTCCATTCTGAGATTAATTCCAAAATTATACCTGCGTCACGAATTTCCACGAATTCATTGACCCTCGATACCTGAAAAGGGTGAGGGTTCGACAATAATTACCCTTCGATTTATCGTTGAAAATTTTAACATCGAAAAAAAAAGACAAAAGATTTTGCTCACAGCAAGTCTATTCGTCACAGGCTGCAAATTTATTTCTCGGTATTGTTCCCAATCGGTAATATTTCCTCTAGAGACTTCGACGTCAAGATTCGGCTTATGAACTGCTTCGAGTCGGTAATTATATTTGTTATCTTCTTCCTCGCCGTTACGACCGTGACAACGATAAATTCCAAAATCGGAATCAAGAAACTCTTTTATAACAAGGGAAAAATCGGGAGTCGTATAAACTCGATTGGCTGACATATTGTTATCCATTCCGAGGTCAAATTCTGTTGGTGCTTTGTAGTATTCATGATCTTGACGATACCAAATTTTTGGATCTTTCGTGCTTTCCTCGTTACTGTATTATTTATCGAATGAATAAAAAAAATAAAAATATTTAGAAATACTGAAGAATTTTCTGAAATATGACAATGTAAAGTTTCCAAAAGATAAAAATTCTAACCAAAAATGACAGCTGAGAACGATGGTCGTATTGACTTCAGCGTCGACAAGGAGATATTCATCGATGTCCAAAGCCGTAGCCAGACGTTCTCGTTCTCTACAATATTTATTGATTTCCGGACGAATATCGACAGCAATAACAAAGATTGAGTACAAAACGACGAAACTGAAAAGAGAAAATCGAAGAAAGTTCATATTGCAGAAATAACGATTTGAATTTTGGCGCCTGAAAAAGAGGAACAGTTTGGAGCATGAACCAAGCAGTATCGCTTCCCCCTCCACTTAGAAACGCACGAGTTGCGCGCCCGCATCGCGTGTTGTTTGGCGGCGTTTATAAGAAACACGCGCGCACCCAGAATGCATCAGTGTTAATATCAACATGGCGGACGAGATTGAAAGTGAGTGAAAATTTATCAATCCAATAAACCAACCATTTTCAAGTAGTTTATAATAAACTTAATCGAAAGTCTAATAAACAAGTAATAGGTAAAACAAGGCAAAGTGAGAAAAGTTCGAAGAGGCGGGAGAGAGAGATAAAAATAGAGGGATCACGGTTAAACCGTGTGTATTTTTGTCCCGTATCGTAGTTCGCGAGTGCCCCCCTCGTCGTATAGTTGTGGATGGGTTTCAAAATTTCAAAAAAATGACCAATGCACGATTAAAGCGGGACATGGTCGGGGAACATGTCGTAGGAGGAAAATTTGTTTCTGCTTTTCATTCCCGCTCGAATTCAGCGATTCAATTTTTATTTCCGCCAAACTTTAACAACACTTTGAACGAATAAACTTTTGCCCACAAATTACCAGTAACCTCCGAGGTTTAAGGGGCAGAGGGGTGCAGGGGACGCCAGAGGAATAATAATTCTTTCGAACGCGTTTGTATGCACTTCTCTCCCGTGCTGTTTACACCAGTTTCCCTCACTAACATATTTGGTTATGTCGGAATACAGTGATGAAAAATCGTACACGTATGATCGTGCGATTCGAAAGCTTCGACCGAATAATCTACAACCTAAAAAATTGATAAATAATCATCAGAGTAAATCGGCGCGCAACATGGACAAATGGATTGAACGTTTGTTTCTGTTTTTCATGTTTTTTTCCGTGTTCAAGCGAAATTTATCTTTGCATCGATATTCGTTTGTCATCAATTTTTCCCATTGTTTTTTTTCTAATTCCACAAATGAAACTCGTCGTTAGCGTGATTCGAATATAATTTTGACAAAGATCGCAATTTTCGTTACTTTCCTCACCAAATTTTCATTTTTTTCCTAATTTTACTCTAATACGAAATTTTTTCAAAACTACCTCCAAAAAAAACAAAATTTACGATTTTCCATTTTTAATCATTCGTAGACGAATCTGCGGAGACCCTCCTCTCCATAAAAAATGGAGGATATCCGTCGATAGACGAAATCAAACAAGAACTTTGCGACGAAGACTCCATGGACATCGAGGAACATCAGCTTTCCAATAATTCCATGGACTCCTCCCATATGGACGTCGAAGACTCCGAACCAACTCCGGAGTTCGGACCGGCTGCTCTCGGACTCCAAAGAGTCGGCACGAAACCTCCGCCCAAACCCAATCCACCAATGCAGCCCGTACAAGTTCTCAATCGAAGAGGAATGCCGGCGAGAATAAGAAAAAAGAATAAACTTTTCTACGATGATATTTTGGTCAACCATCCTCATCACAGGTTAGTATTTTTCCAAAAATCTAAAGAAAATAATAAAAAATACCAATTAATCCAATATGAGTCATTTGATGAATTAATTTTCATTATTTGTGAGTTTAAAACTTGATTCCGAGCCGCATGAAAAATGTTGAGAAACCAAAAGATAAGAATATTGATGAATCAGCAAAATTTTGGCAATTTCGAACCTTTTGCATTTCTCTTTTTTCAAATTTTGGGAATTCTGAGAAATTGTAATCGGAGAAAAGTTTTGGGGTATTTTTTAAGGACTTAGTAATAACTAACAACACTGTATCGCAGTGGAGCTTGAAACTTTGTACAATTAAAACTCACAACAGATCCCATTCTCCCAGAATAAAGAAGGATCCATCGATAATGGAGGTAAAAGCATCGCCGAAGAAGATGGCGAAGCCGTCGCCAGCGAAAAAGGTTCAGAAGCCGATGATGGAGGCGAAGAGGCAGAGCAGCGTTGCAGCGAGTGCGCCAGCTGCATCGGTGGCGTCGACACCGGCGATAAAGCAAGAGAAAGAGGTGGAAAAGCAGGCATCGGCGACGCAGCCGGGGTCTCCGGACAGGAAAATAGGTCAGAAGATAGGAATGCGCTTGCGAAATCTTTTGAAGTTGCCAAAGGCCCACAAGTGGGTGTGTTACGAGTGGTTTTACAGTAACATTGACAAAACATTGTTCGAGGGTGACAACGATTTCATGATTTGTTTGAAAGAGTCATTTCCTCAATTGCAATCGCGAAAATTGACGCGAGTTGAGTGGTGCAAAATACGTCGGATGATGGGAAAACCACGCAGATGTTCGCAGTCGTTTTTCGAAGAGGAGAGACGAGAATTGGAACGCAAGAGACAAAAAATAAGAATGTTGCAGCAGAGAAAAGCTGGAGATATGAGCGGCTTCAAAGATTTGCCACCGGAAATTCCACTGCAACTCGTTATCGGCACCAAAGTTACCGCCAGATTGAGAAAACCTCAGGACGGTCTTTTCACCGGAAGCATCGACGCTGTTGACACCAGCAACAACACTTACAGAATCACTTTCGAACGCGCCGGACTCGGAACTCACAGCGTACCCGATTACGAAGTTCTCTCCAACGAACCCCCCGAAACTATCAGTGTCTCCTCCTTCGCTCTCCACTTTCGACCACGACACGTTGCTTACGTTCCTGCACAACCCTACGCCCTTAAAGTTCGCTCACCCAGACTCAACAACGATCCTCTTATCTCTAACGCCGCTATTCCTACTCCAAAAAGAGCTCACATCGGCGGCACCATGAACGGTTATCCTCTCAAACTTCTCGAATTTATGGTCAAAGTCAACAAAATTCTCGCTGCTAAAAAAGTCAAAATACTAAAACTCAAGGAAATGAACGCTGAGGCCGAAAAACATCGGTCCTTGGGCGAATATTTACCTCCTGATTTCGAGAGACGATACGCTGGGTAAGTTTTTTGTTTGTTTTTTTTAGAAATTCTTCGAATTATAATAAATATTCGATTTATTTTATTTATTTTACGTCGAATGGCGAAATTTAATAATAAATTTACCTTTTTTTCACTTTTCAGCATCGTTGTCGATCTAGAAAAAATGAACGTTGCTCTTCAAGAGTTCCTCAACGATATTCAAGAACTGTGCCAAGAAATGGCACCGGAACCAAGCATGGCAGCAATGTTGGCCCCTTCGCATCTTCGAGAAAAATGTCGCCAGGAAGCGAGCGACATGGTTTCTCGGAATAATATTATCAATGACAAAGGACCGTCGAAAATGAATCAGCTCGTTACTGATTTGACGGCTCTCATGCTTCAAGTCAAGGTAAAATATCAAATTTCACTATTTTTCGTTGTAAACAAACAACAAATGAAAAAATTATTTAAGAAATATGTTAAAGAAGTATTTCTAATTTTTATGCATTAATATTTCTATTTTACTCTCACAATTTTTCTAAAATCATCCCGAACTGAATATTCACAGTTTTTGAAAGACTTTTCCAGTTCTATAAAGTTTTTTTTTTTTGCATTTTGCTTCAGGAAAATACTTAGAAAAACATCTACAATTGTCATGCATACTATTTTGCTATTTAAATTGTCATAATTTTGTTCAAATTTTCAGAAATTGATTTTTCGTTTGTTCAAATGTTTACAGTGCCTTTCGGATTCGGATCGAAACGCCTACGAGCTAAAAGTATTGCAAGGAACGATGGAGCAAATAAGATCACGACTGACGCCCCAAAATGAACAAGTTTTTCAAAATTGCGTCGAAGTTCATATGCAACGTATACAATTGGGTCTTGGACAAGTTGGTGCACTGACACCGTTCATGGCACAAAAAGCTTAACATCACTCGTAACAACGAAATAGAGAAAGAGAGAGAGAGAGAGAGAGAAAGAGAGAAATTTTGTACAGATTGATTTGATATATAAAAAGTCAAAATAGAACGAAATGAACAATCGTTGGATTTTGTGCTCGACGTACAAAATGTGTGAAAAAAGAAGTTTGGCTGTTTATTGTAATTTGCATGGAATGCGTGGGTGTCCTCACATAATTCGATGTGTTGAAGGAGAGATAAATATTTTGTCGAATTAATCAAAAGAACAGTCTGAAAAATGAAGGTGAAAGATTTTTTTGTGAATGAACTCTTACCAACGATTTCAATCACAAAAAAAGTGAATTTTGGTCATGAAAACATATTGGGATCGATCGTGGGTTCTGCAATTATAAGACAATTTCAATAATTATTTGCGGAATCGTGATTGCATCATTTATAAAAGTTAATTCAATTAGTTTAAGGTTTAATAATTATGGATAGATAAACATTGTAAATTAATATTGTCATTCAAAGCTTAATATTTTATTGGAGATTCAAAGTATCGATTATTAAAGTCCTAAATATAAATTTTCGTCTCGTCTTCCTTTTATTTATATTCCTGCTTCGATACTCGTGAAAATAAAGTAAAATGTTGCAATTTGCGTAATTGAAAGTCAACAAATCAACGAAAAACAATTTATCAATTTTTTCATGTTTCCTTTATTTATATATACAAATGGCTATATAACAATTCGCGTGTACGAGTTTACATGTTTTTTTTTTTGCTGCTCTTGAATTTTGTTGTTTCTCGCAACGAACACGTGTCGCATCGAGATAGAAATTGTGACCGTATACTTTATTCACCTTGCAATTTTCTCCTTTTCGAATAAAAGGAAAAAAAATATTTCACTGTAAGAGGGATCGAGAATAACAAACAAACAAAACGTTCAGTACCAATCGGAAAAATAAGAAATTCATTTTTTGGACAAAAATGAGAATGAACGAAAGCACGAAAAGCGTCGAAACTTTGTTAATAAAAATTGCGAAAATGTCAACAATAATCAGGGTTTCCGAACTTAAAACCATTCGGAAGAATTATCATTTTTATCAATTACGTTTAAATTCATTATCCCAAAAAATCGTAC
This sequence comes from Campoletis sonorensis, assembly GCA_013761285.1. Lineage (NCBI taxonomy): Eukaryota > Metazoa > Arthropoda > Insecta > Hymenoptera > Ichneumonidae > Campoletis > Campoletis sonorensis. The sequence goes on from JACEOJ010000112.1 coordinate 77,377, forward strand.
GTTCCTTTCGTTGGCAAATGCACGTGAATGACGTAATTTTTTTTGTCAGCGAGAAATTTTCGACAAAAACTGAATAATTCTATAACTTTCTCGCATTTTTCGTAAAAACACAGGAACAGTAAAATCAAACGACTAATTTATTTCGATATTTGAGCCAATCGCGCGATCTGAAAGTGAAATTCTAAAAAAAAAAGGTTTCGCCTTGAAATATTGAATTATTCCGAAAAGTAATTTTTGCTTTCGTCGATTCATACGAGTTTTTGCCTGTGTTACGTTTCTGTGATGCTGGGGAAAAAAGTTTGGTTGGAAATTGACGGTCTCGTAATGAGTTGCAAGAAAAAAAATAATTCTAAATATTAAATCATTCGCTTTAACACGACGATGTTGAAGTTTGAATCGTGAAAGAGCAACATGAAAATTTCGAGTGATAATTTCATTACGAAATTCTTGGGTCCGGAGAAATAAATAAATATTTGTAAATCCCATTTTATTTTCTTTGTACGAACAAATTAAGATTTTTCGACGGACTCAAGAATCGGCAATAAAAATATGAATTTTTCGAATAAAAAATAAAGGCGTTGCGTTCCAACGACGCAAACTTCGAAACCGAACGCTCTTCTGACAAGTCAAATCGATTTTGACTTTTTTTTCGTACAACTTTCTCAGTAAATTGCTTCCAATAGTCATCATGATCGCACCGAAATTGAAGAATTCTTATTTCTTGTTGTTGTCGAGTGTCTCGATGAGATTATCCGCGTCCTCGGACGTTTTGACCCTCAAAAGTACGGGAGTTGGTGGAGGTTCCGAATCCGGCAATGGTAAACAAACCAACATAACTGTATTTTTGTTCATTCGCTTAGTTGGAATTGACGAAGTGAGTAGTGTGTTTAGCAATAAATTTCCTAGCGAGTTATCAGCTCGTACGATCAATTGAGTTTTTCCATTTGGTGTTGATTTCAAAAATAATACACCTACTCCTCGGTCACCAAAGTTTCCATCCTTTTTTACAAATACTTTGCACCTGGAAGCACAAAAAACAAATGCAAAAAAAATAAGATATTAGTTTAAAAAATTGGCGACATTTTCGTCTACGTCGTAAGAGTCTACGATTTTTCATGATGATAATAATGAATAATTATTAACAAAACTAGGTTTTTCGAATTCTTTTTGAAATCGCGGTTTCCAGAGCCTCGATTTAATTGAAAATCAAGAAACTCATTGAAACAGTTACCGTTTTTCGAAAAATGCATCGTCTTCTGTAATCGGCTTGAAATCGGGCTTCGGAGGCTCTTCATCTTCTTCCTTTTCTTCGTCAGCCTTGGTTTCCGAATTCTGAGCCGCGACAACGTGGGATCCAAAAGAAAATGGTTTTGCGCTGAAAGAGATCGAAGGTAAGGGTAAGTTTTCTCTCTTTTCCTATGCGACAAACTTAATGTTTCGTTTTTCGTTTTTGTTTTCAACTAATAACTTTATTTTTAAACGGTAAAACTTCGTCAAATTTGACCCACAGTTGAGTATGATTGTTAAGAAGATTTCCACGAACTTGAAACAATAAAGTTTGGAGTTTATGGAACGCATGAAAAACGATCGGACCTCGTCAAAAAAACGAGGAATCAAGGAAATACCTTCCAAAACTAAATCCGGCGGAGGGTGTAGAGCCGGTGGTAGAACTCTGACCAAAACTGAAAGTAGCGGAGGCAGCGGTGGATTGGCCGAAGGAGACGAAGCCTGAGGATTTTTCGGATTTCGATTTGTCCGTTTCTTCGCTAATTTGTGAGAGGCTCGAAGTTTTATTCAAGAATGGATTATTCTCGGTGCTAATGTTGGCGAACATAGGCTTGTCGTCTTTTTTGTCTGTCCCGCTGGCGAACATTGATTTGTTGCTAGAATTAATGTCGCCGAAGGAGGGTTTTTGGGAGCCCCAATTTAAGCTGGCGTTGCTACTCGTAGAAGTTTTGACACCGTCGAAAAAGTTGATTTTTTTATCATCCGCCGAAGATTCGGCACTTTTGCTTTTTTCTATTGTCGCGAGAGTGGATAATTTAGAGCTGGTAGCGAGAGGCTTTTCGAGTGAAATATCCTCGTCGGTTGCGAGAAAACTTTCGTGAGCGTGTTTGGCCTCGATGTCCTTGAGATATTTTTCATAATCTCGAAATATTGGGGTGAGAATACAAAAAGGATTGGAATCGACGTGCGATTTAATCCACTGCGTTACGCTTTCGTTCAGTCCTTTCAATTTGGCGAAGTAATCCGACGATTTTTTGAATATTCGATCTTCCTTCTCGCCCGATCCAAGCTTTTTCGTATCGTGCGATGCTCCGCTGGCTTCTGTCGAAGACTGCGTAAGCCCAGGTTCGTCCGTTCCGTTTTCTGGAATTTTTCGCGCTCCGTTGCTCGCTCCGCTCACATTCGTTTTCGTTAAAGTATTCTCACTCGTCGAAGAGCTTTCCGTTGTGGTGTTTTTTGACAAAAAACTGAACGGCGAAGCGCTTGGAGCTGCAGCTGTTTTGAACCCGGAGAACAAGCCAAATGGGCTTTTCGTGCTTCCCTAAAGATCGATGGAAAAAATTGTCATTGTCTTCAATTTCATCGACTTTTAACACAAAAATTGAGCAAAAGATGGTTTAAAATTTATAAAAATCTGTCAAAAATTCTCATACCGGTGAGGCACCATCCGCACTTCTCGGCAATCTTCGACGCGCCGCTTTGACTACTCTTTTCTCAAGAACTTCCTGGGGAGCTTTGACAAAAGTTCCTGCTTCCTCAGGCTCATCCTCGTTGTCCCAATTATCGTGATTCAAGTCACTTGTCGCTGTACGTTTGCACGCCATTGCTGCCCGCTACAGTTAATTTCACAAATTTTCTTTCTTATTGTGTAAAAAAATCATAAACAATTCCTCGAGGGTTTCGAGAAATCGAAAAACTAAAGATAATGCAGAAAATAGAATTTTGGAGCAAACGGTATTGATGAAATTTGGAAACTTTGAAAAAAAAAATGAGTATTTATGAGAAAAAAAACACAACAACACAAAAATGATATAAATATTTCGAAGTTATGAACTTTTCTGTTGTTAATCGAAAATTATAATTAGTACTGAAGTTTTTATCATTGGAATCCAAATAAATAGCTCAAATAAACAGTCAAGGAGGAATAAGAAAACATCGAAATTGGAATGGAAATAAAAAACGCCCCAACTTAACCTCACTTTTTGTATGTTTCGGTACTCTACGCACGTTAAGATAATTTGTAACGAGATAGATTTTTAATAAAATCGTTGTTGATGTGCAGTAGATCGAGGTAAAAGGAAAAAAAGTATTATATCGTACCCTCGTAGAAACGTGCAAATACGAGAAATAATGGTCGAAGGTTTTCCAGTGTTAGAAAAATTCAAAGTATTTTTGATTCGTCAATTTTTTTGTTTGGTTTGTTGTCATTGAAAAAAGAGTTACAAAGTGAATTGACATCCGAGGGACAGTTTGTAAACAAATGGTTGCTCGAACACTGTGTAGTGTTTGAGGAAATGTAGGAAAAACACGACAAGAAAAAAATAACCTCTGTTCACGAGGTAAAACCGACGCGAATCGCAGAAACTTTACGCTCATTATTGATTTACGAGCTAACCGTATAACTTCGTGTGAAAAACAGGTTGCTTACCTAATTTTAATATTATTCAGTTAATAATCTTTCTAAAGCCGCGTAAATTGTATGTAGTTAACTTGTGTCCCAAAAATTCACCGCCAAATAATCAGACAGCGAAGCTGGCGAAACTCTAATAAACTGGATACAGCCATACAGCACTGTAAATCCGGGCGGCGAAATACTGCGCGGGCAATTCAGCCATAAAAACTGTAGGGAAAGAGACCACCGAAGAACATACGAAAAATGACTAGATTCGTAATCACGCAAATTCGGACGCCAAAAAGTTCGTAATCTTGCCACAAGTCGCATTTTCTTCTTTTTCTTTTTCTGCTTTTTCTCGTCCCTATGACCATCTCCCTTTTTAGTGCCTTTGGGCTGAGGAATGTGCCACTTTGTCGTTCTTTCATTCTACATACTTTTGAAAACAATGTTTAAAAGATGAAAAAATAAAGGTGGACGGTGAGAACAGTTTCTTGCTGTTGTATTATCCCTGTTGAGCGTGTCGAGAGTAGGGACGAACGAAAAGTTGACATATGGATGCATTGACTGTAGTTTACAAGAGAATTGGGATTCCCGCCATTTTATCTTTCATAAATTCTCTTTCAGAATTTTTGTCGATTCTTTGGATCAGCTGCCGGATTCTAAACGGGTTTCCAATTCGTATTTATCTAGTTAAAAACGCAAGCAGCTGAACGACCCCCAAGAAATAAAAATAAAAAAATCAATTTATTTGACTTGGCTAACTCCGGGCAGGCCGTTTGCAAATTTCGAACTCGATAACCGTTCGGTATCCGGCTGCATGGCACAGTAGCTAACTGAGATTCGAGAATTCGAGCCTCGGCCGAAAGGTTTTTACCGGTGTATATATAGCGAGGTTTGATCGCCGACCGACCAATCGCGGGCTCAGCCAACACATGGAAAGACCAAGAAGATGAAACATTGACCACTGTTTACTGTTATTGTTGCTATTGTATCGTTCCAAGGTTGAGGTATGTGCGTGAGGTCGGGTGCTAGCATAGAAAGATTTTTTTCAGAAAGCCAATCTACAAGTGTTCGAACGTGTACGTGTTCAGGATTATTTCATGAATGCAAACTGTATGAGATTTTGTATCAAAACTTTTTAATATTTTCGGTATCAAGTGTGTATTATCGATTACTATTGTCGAATAAACAGTCAAACGTAAAAAAACAACCAACAGTTCGAATTCGACTGTTAATAGCAGGACAAAAAGGTATAGTTATGAATGTACAATTTTTTAATGACAAATTTTGCGTTTTGGCTTCACGTCGAAGACATAAAATTGATCTCAATTATAAAAATACTTGACAAATATTAATTCTAGTCGAAAATAAAATAGAAAGTTATTCTTTGGTTGAAATAAATGGCAATTTTACTGGAATTCAAATATTTCAAAATTAATTCGACAGTATTCCGAATAAGATATTCTCGCCAAAGCGTTTTTCTACAGAATATCTTTTAGTGTCGAGGCCAAGTTCGAAGTACTATTGTGAAACTACGTGTGAATTTTCAAAAGAATTAATATTTTTGAGATATTGGCTATCAGCGATTTCCCAGTTTTGTACGCTTCGTCCTGTAGAAAAATTCACATTTCACTGAATAACTCCGTAACTTTTGTACGGATTGAACATTTTTTTTTTCTCATTTAGAGAGGAAAATATAAAGGAGTTAGTTTTAAAAAAATCGAGAATTTTGACCATTGATTCGGTGATACAGTGACACACAAATCTCCGTGAATTAGACCCAAAAAAGGTGGTTATTTTTCAAACTATTTCAGAACTTCGTTTTGACATTTTTCCAAAAATGTATGTTTTTAAATTGCAATAAAATAAAAAATCGACCATTATCAGATTATTTTGCAAGTTATATCCAAGTTTTCGTAAATAAATCATAGCAGGCTCGATTTTTGAACACGACTCTGTCAAAACCACTACGTTTACCATCGTAAATAGCTCACATTGATTTTTTAGTGCACAAAATTCGTTGAGATGCATTCAACGAAAATGGATCGTCCGTTTATACACTACGTCCAAAAAATGAACTCTCCGCAACGATACGTAACGGTATTGGAATGGATATTGCCGGATTGGGAGCTGTTGTACGATACAAAATATTCGAAGGGATTAACGTCGGACCTCATTGAACTGGGAGGTACAAATGGAGCTCTTTGCCAAATGAGTTTGACTCCGATGGACGAGGAGAGTCATTTGAGTATAAATTTATCAGATTCTCTTTCCCTGGTCGCATTAAATTTAGCGATAAAGATAAACGAAGAAGATCCAGTCGTTCATAACTTCATGGAACAAGTTTTGACGACGGAAAAACTAAACATTACGATTCCCGGTGTTGTAAATGGAATCGAAAACTTTTTTGACACGACGCCTTTGACGATTGTAGCGAAGTTTATAATCGTGAATTTTCCAGATCCTTGCACAGGGCAAAAAGTTCCAAGAAATTGTTTCAAAACAGTTAAATTTATGTTCGATTCCAACACTCCTTGCGACTTTTTTTTTCTCTTCGAAACCGAAGAATTACACGCTCACAAAACAATCCTCGAGGCAAAGAGTGGCGTTTTCAAAGAAATGTTTGCGTCTCCGGCTTCAGGAGATAATGAAAACTCGATTAAAATGAACGACACGGATTCACATCTCTTCAAAGTATTTCTCACGTATCTTTATACCGGCGAAGTGATTAATTTGAAGGAAAAAGTTGAAGAATTAATATTTCTTGCCCAAGAGTACCAAGTGTTTGAACTTAAAAAGTTGTGCGAAAACTTCATGCTTAAAAATATTCGTGCGAATAACATGGCTCGCGTCTTAAGATATATCGTCATCGCAGACAAACTCAACTGCACTGAATTGAAGGAAAAAGCTGATGACTTATTTGGAAACTTTCCGAGAAAGTTCGTCAGGGCCGTTGTGCACGAAGATCCCGACTTGTTAGGCGACGTATACGATGTCTATGACCAACCCCCGGTTCAGAGACCCTCCAGATTTGCTTATTTTGTGGGAAAACTTTTTTCCATGCTAAAATTATAAAAATATTCGCTTATTTTGATTATATTTGGATTCGATTGTTATAAACCGTCTGAAGAATAAAAGATACAGTTTGTTGGAGCAAAAAAACTCTTTGGTAAAGTGTTTCAACGTCAAATTTCATGCCGAGCAATTTTTTGCACTTTTTTGACGTTTATTTTGAGAGTCGAACGATGGTAATCGAATACCCATTGGATTTTCTTGTGATGCATTTATGGAACTTAATCATATTATAAAATGTCTGGAAAAACTAAAACAGTCGAGAAAAGTGAAAAAAAAAATCGTCTTTTTATAAAAATAATGCAAATATCTAGGTACAACCTTTTTTATTCAGCATCGAAAGAGATTTTCATTTTTTTCATTAAAAATCAGGGATTGTAGGCCGTTTATTATTGTACTAGTATTTTTGACTTTCTGTTTATTTACCGTGCGAGCATTTTTTAAACAGTAAAGAGGAAATTAATCGATTCTGCAGTGGCATATAAACTAGATTTATATAAAACAATCAAACGATCCCGAAAGTCAGGATATCAATAATAATCATCGTTTTTCCTCCAGTTTGTAGGCAACAATCAATTGTTTGTTAATATTGATACTTATTGTTGATCCCTAAACTATAAAAAAGTTCACGACGAAAATCGTCAAAATAAACACGAATTAGCAAAAAAAATAAACTCTTTGAAGCTTTATTTGCCCGAAGAAAATTCTGAAAGGATAAATGGAAAATGCGTGAATGATAAAGTGATAAAGTTCACGTGACACGAATGACAATTTGCGTTTACAAAAATACTAACGATGAATGAATGGAAAATCTAATACGTGAATCGTAAAAAAACGAATTATTTAATGTCAAAACTTATTATCATTGAAAATAAATGCAAATAGTTGTTTAATAAAATAAAAATAATGAAATTCGCAAATCAATTATAATTAAATATCAATTCAATAATTATTAGAAGCACGAGAGAGAGAGAGAGAGAGAGAGAGAGAGAGAATTTGGTTGGTCGTTGGAGTAGTGATTCACTTCGAAAACGTGACTCGGGATTCCCGCCATTTTCAACTCGACTCGAGATAGCGATTTGCAAGTGCAGTCTAAAGGGTGTACTCGTGTCCGTCGGGGCACGGATTCGAAAGTTATCTGTAGATTAACTTCGAAATGTTTGTTGGTTGGGAAATTGTACACCGTTTACATAACTCGTTGGAAAATTGTGCCTGCAAAATAATCAGAACTAACGCGATCTTTTTTTTTTGCCGAAGCATTGTTATTGTTGAACTTGTTCTTGTTCCTGCTAACGTCGTGCACGGTAAGTTGAGAGCGAAGTTACAGAAACGTATGTCGTCGAGAGAGCAAACTCGATCCGGACATTCGATGAATCCTCGTTGCGTAAGTTTATCCACCAAAATTTTGTGCTTTTTTTTTAACCAACGTGTGAATCACTGCTCAAGATCGTCAAGGTTTGTTTTTTTTTCATATTTAATTTCTTTAGCAACAATCGCATAAAAAATCTCTGGATTTCGTTTTATCGATCCTTCGGGAGTAAAACCCATTTAGTATTTTTTATTATTTTATTAATTTCACAGCAAAGTCACTGAACTTTTTTCATCGAATCCAGCGTCGTGTTTACTATTTTTATTTTTTTTGGAAAAACAGAAACATCTGAATAGAAAAAGTCCTCGGATTTCGTCTTCTTTGCTCAATCAACTTCCCCATCCGCGACTGTTCGTTTGAAGCAAAGTTTGATCACCTGCTGTACATGTTTCGAAGAATTTGACTTTAAAAGGTACGTTTCCTTGATCCCTTTTATTCCATGAAAAATGTCTTCTAAAATAGTTGCTTGGAGATATTTTGGTGCAATTTGTACAAAAATTGATTTTTTATAATGACTGTAAAAAGTTATCAACTTAAAGTGTTTCGGTACAAGTGACGAAATGTGCGGCCATTTTTTTCAAATTCCTACAGTACCTTTTTTGACTTATTCTGAATATATCCTCCAAGTTTCAAAACGATTGTTTACACCGTTTCCACGGAATTCTCAAACCAAAATTCACTTTTTAACTTCAGTTTCCTCCCCTGATTTTCCCTAAAGATAACCTGAGCCATTACAGTACAAGTTATACAATAACTTGTACTAAAATATTCCTCGGCGAACAATCAAGCGCCATTTTTGTTCCTCGTGTCAAATGACTTCGGTAATTTATTTTTTTGCAGATATTTTGCAGATTTAAGGCAAATGGGTCCGCCGAATAAAAAGTACATTCAAAAAATGCACAGTTTACGACGATATCATACAGATTTTGAATGGATTCTGCCGGATTGGTTTCTGTTGTACGACGACAAATATTCGAAAGGAATAATATCCAACAATTTCGAGCTCGAAGGTACAAATGGGTGTATCTGTCAATTGTGTCTAACTCCAAAGAATCCAGGGAGTCATTTAAGCATTAAATTATCAGATTCCGAGTCGATAATGGCGATGAATTTAACGATATTAATAAATAAACGTGATCGAAATAAATACGACTTTTATAAACCGAATTTCGAAACGTGTGAACTTGAGATAAGCGTCCCTTACGACGAAAAAAAAGAACCCGAGGCACTGGACAAAGAGGCACTGACTATTCTAGCAAAATTTGTTATCGTAAGTTCGCCAAAAACTTGTGTCTCTCAAAATTCCTCGTCGAACGTTCAGAGGAAAAAAAAAGTTACGTTTTTTAACAATTCTGTCTACGACATTACTTTTGTCTTGGCCGATCAAACTTTGGTCGCCCATAAAAATATTCTTGCCGCACAAAGCATCGTTTTCCAAAGAATGTTCACGAGTCAACTGACCGAAGAAGAAAATACAACCATCCAAATCGTTGACGTAAAAGCAAAAGTCTTTAAGGAATTCATTAATTATCTGTATTCGGGAGAAATAAACCATTTGAACGACATGGTCGAAGATTTAATAGTTGTCGCTAACAAATATCAAGTCACGGAGCTCAAAACAATATGCGAAAATTATATGCTGCTCAATCTTGACGAAACAAATGTTGTTAAATATATTTTCATAGCCGATAATCTGAGCTGCGACGAATTGAAAAAGGAAGCTGTCAATTTGCTCAAAAACAGTGCCAGTTTGTTGACCAAAGTCATTCAAGAGGAAAATATGAAAATGATCAAGTGTATGAAAAAAATTTTAAGCGATTCCTCCCAAGATTTGATCACTAAACCTTCTTTCGCTTAAAAAAAAAGTCTTATGGATGCCGAATACAAAGAAAAAAAAGGCTGAAGATTACATTGTATTCATAATCGTAATTTTTTCATTCAGGGGACAAAAGAGTTTCGAAAAACCTGAACGATGCACTATTGCACTTTTTTTTGACATTTTTCTGTTAAAATCGAACACTGATGATTTAATGGTGGAATTGTAATAGGGAAAGAAAAATGTTGTAAATATTACGTTGGAAAAACTGTGATGTCACGAAAAGTCCATTTTCGAGTGTTACACGAAACTCAAACTGCCAGACATTTAATATTTCATTTATTTCGAATTTCTATGCTAAACGACGAACTGGATTTCAAGGGATTGTGATTATGAACTAAACAGTTAGCCCTGACAGCTCAGATTATTGTACTCTTCATTTGTTTTTTTTCAATTTTATGATTTTATAAAACAATGTGAATAAAAACTTGAGTGCTTTGTTGTTGAAAGTGTTTCATTCAAGGAAGTACGCGGGAACGACTCGAGAGACATAGAAAAGTGAGGTTAGGTTCGCTAACCGCTTCGGCTCCCACGCGCGACCATGTGAAATGTCGGTACTGTTTCCATTTTTACTAGAAATTGAAACTTTCGCTTAGCATAAGTGTCAAAGTTCTGATTTCTGATTTTTCACATTCTTGAGAACCTATCATCTTCCAGTTTCCCATGTTTCGATGGATCCAGTTCGATATATAAGTGGATAAACTGTGATTATTGAACATTGAAGTTTGATCTGGAGTGTTTGTTTACATTATTCAAAAATTTTAAGTCCCCCAGTTGGAATGATTTATTATGAAAATCGTTTACTGTCAGTGAATTTATATTCACATTCGAAACCGAAAGAATCAATCGACATACAAGAAAGATCGATTTTTATTTAACCAGAAATAGGGAACTAAACGAAACATTTCAATATCCACGTAGTTAGTCACGCGTTGTCCTCGAGTTTTCTTGGAACAAGCAATCTTATCGAAGCAAGCGGAGGGTGCTACGATAATTATTCAATATAATTACGTCATACAGCCCTCACAATTGTATACTTTCAATTTGTCCTTTTAACTGTCGATATCCTAATAAAAGAAATAAACCTCCGAAGGTATTGGAAATCATGAAGCAAAATATTGTAAACGATAAAATTCGATGACGTAAAGTTCGTGAACACGAATTGCCTGAAAGAAACACTGTGTTGTCTCAAACTTTATTCTCCCTCAAAAGTTGATCAAAACATAAAGTACAAAGTTTCTGACAAAGTTTTGGGATGAAGAGACAGCAAAGCTGATTGATTGATCGATTTATTGATTTTCCACGTGTTTACAACACGAAAAACCGTGCGAAAAGTCAACTAAAATAACTTAGATTGAGAACGAAAAAACTAATAATCACGAAGCAACATAAACAATAGAATAATAATAATAATAAAATGAAAATGGGAAGCGAGAGAGAGAGGGAGAAAGAGCGAGTGTTGTCGAGGGTGTTTTTGATGAGCGTCAGTTATGAAAGTGTGATGAATCGTAGAGCCCAAGGAAAAGGGGGTCGTTACCTCTCGGTACGTCGTTGAAGCGGCGACGAACCTCGAAAACGTAACTATATACAAGCACTGTCGAGTTTTAAGAGTTTTCATATATATACACAACGAATGCTCGGGGTCCTGTGCAAGAAAGACAGTAAAGAAGACGTAGGGCTGGGGGAGGGGGAACTCGATTGAGAACTACCGAGTAAAAATTCATTCGCAAAGTTATATTCTGTAAAAGGTCATCAATCGGCTTCTACGAGGACAAAAAAATGGAGGGAATTTTGAGAAATGAGAGCAATAACGAGAGTCGTAGAGAAATTATCTCCATTAACAAGTTTTCATTAGTTTAAGGTGTTGCCAAAAGTAGATGGTGTGTTTTGTTGTAATTTACAAACGTATATTTGGGCGGTTGGGGTGGGAGAGAGCGGAGCCAGCGGGTAAAACGGGAAGGTTGAGTAAACGGGCGCGCGCGGCGCTCGTGTCTTGGCGAGTGCGCCAAGCGGTCTGGCGGTAGTGGGGGAAAAAGCAGGGAACAAGTGCAAAGTAGTGGGGGAAACACGGTTAGAATATTTATAGTAAAAATTGGACTTTTTGCGAGTTTTCAGTGAGTTTGTTGTTGTTGTTTCGTTAGCGATGTTTGCGGTGGCTTGGTGGTTTTCATACATTTCGAGTTTTGCACAAATTTTACGTACAACAACGCGAGAGAGCCGGGAGAGCGCGCCCGCGCTCTAAACGACTGTCTCAATAGTTACTTCTCGCTCTCTCTTGCTCACTCTCGTTTTCCCTCTCTCTCTGTCCGTTCATTCTCGTGGTTCGCTTTCGTTCGTCGTTCCTCGTCGTCGTCGTCGTCGGAACGAGCCCGGCGAGAGCGCACTGGATCGCGAAAGAGCCCGCGACGCGCTTTGCGACACATAAAACATTGTACACACTCCTATATAAATATATATATTTATCTATATATATTTAATACTTGTTAACACACACTCGAAGAAAAAAAACGAAAGAAAATCACACGTAAAATTTTTTACCCTTGCCGCCGTCAAAATTTGCGCGGATTGAAATAAGAAAAAAAAAAAACATAAATAAAGACGCATCGAAATCTGTGTTTTTTCCGTTTGCCTGCGTGTTTGTGCGTGTGTGTGTGCCTCCGTGCGTACGTATGTGTGAGTGTTTATTATTTTTTCAATTCACTTTTTCATCACGTTGAAAAAAGTTATGGAGATATCGAAGGGACTTCAGTTGGAGATACAATCGGTGCAGAGCAAACTGAAAAATGCCATACGCGATCATCAGGTGAGCCCATTTACAGTGCGTGTCTGTAGCTTGCACTGTTTTTTATTCTTTTAACTTTTTTTCAACACCTTTTCGGACGAATTAAACCATATTATAATAATACATGCATCTATATATATAAATATGTTTGCAAGTTTCACGAGCTCACTGTTTATTTAAGGAGTTTTCATTCATTCGTGATATATCCGATGAACTATAAAACTTTTCTTCTTTATAAAATCCTCAAACTTTTCTAAAGCTTCAACTTTTTCAAGTTTGTTATTTTTTTTTTTTTGATTTATTTGTTATTCAAACCTGCAACAACATATTCTCGTAGTTTTTCGGCCACTCGACTTTTTCATTTTTTAATTCTCACTTTTTCATTCTTTTTTCTCGTTATAATTCACGGACACACTAAACGTGTTTGTACTTGTGAGCTATCTCGTTCGTGCACATATACAAAAATTCGTCACATTTTACGTTCGTTTTCATTTCTTTCGTATTTGTTTTTTTTTTTTTTTTTTTTTCACTGGCAACTGCGATCCTGAAACTCGTGATCGCTCATGCCTTAGTTTTTGTTTCAATTCGTTGATTGAGATTCTTTTGTTTCTTTTTCTTTCGCTTTTCTCTGAAAACCTTCCGTGAGACAAATGACGACATTGATTTGACGCGCTGTGTATCATGGCCGAATTGCAATGGCGATTTGTCAAAATCTGATAACAACTTCGACACTGCATTTATTGAATTGTTGATTAATTATAGATCACGTTATTGCTAAGGGATTTTTATGGTATTTTATGGGTTTTTTTAGCTCGAATCTTTGTTGTTGTACGATTCGGTCGATTTTTTTTTCCACAAGATCGAAAAATCAACACATTGCATGTGAACGGTGAATTTACGTCGAGGGGGGAAATCGAGTTTTCAAGGTGATTTCGATTTTTGCTCTCCTCGATCCCTGCAACTTTGCTATAGTTTGGGTTGAAAATAATTTTCTCTGCTCCCTTCTCTTGTTTCTTCGGAGTCGATATCGATCGATCGAAAACTTTAGCCACATGTTGAAATTTGCATTTTTCGTCAAACAACTCGAGTCAAAAACTAAAATTGTAGTCAAAATTGAATAAAAAACTTGGAAAATGATTAGATTTTCTAATAATGTTTGAAAAATGATGAAAATTTCGAAAAACGACTTTTGGACAAATTAATAAATTTCTTCGTACGATTTTCAATAAATCGCATCCTTTGAGATATTTTTTTCTAACGAAATTTTTGGAAGTCACGAAATAATAATAATGCGTCATTATTATGGTGAATAAGCGATACATCGTGTGGAATAAAAAACTGACTAATTCGTAGAATCCGACGAAACACTCGTGAAAACCTACTTTCGAAACATTCGTCAAGTTTCACACTTTGCCCGAGTGAGTTTCGTCTACGGTAAAACTTTTCTGTGCTCCTGGGACATTTTCGAACGTTTGACTCGTGCTAAGCAGACGTCAACATTTTTGTTCTCTCCGCATTACCATTTTTTATCGGCTACAATAACAATCATTTTTAGTTTTGATACAAACTATTTTTTGTTCAGTTTTTTACGGTAGAAAATTTTTCGATCGTTTGCTATAACTTTTTAGAATAACTTCAGTCACTTTCGAAACTTTAGAAAATGAATTTTTCTTTTGTTTTCGACAGAATCTTCAAAATCATGTTCACAGGAATTCGAAGTCATCGAACGGAAATTGTTTTACCATTTTTTAAATACAATCTGTTGAAAATTTTACTGCTGAAGATTTTATGCAGTAAAATTATCGTTTAAATTGTTTTCAACATACTTTTTTGTTATTGAACAAGAAAAAAACTTTTACGTGCTTTTTTTCCTTGCATAATGCAACAAAAATACATTCCATTTAAATGAAAAAATATCAAGTCGAGTTACAGAAGTTTTAGCGAAGAAATTTAACTTTGAAAGTCGTCCACGAGTCTTAATAAAATAACTCGCGAGATCTTTCATTCAGACTGTCTTATGCATAGAAAAAAATGCCAAAGATTCCGTAACAACAATAAAAACAAGAAGTCATTGAATGTTTATCAAAAATATTTACAAAAAAGCTTGAAAAAATGTGGCTGGGAGACGATTTTTCGTAACTGCGATTTTTTAGAGGTTATGTTGCCACTTTGACAGTTTTGAAAACTTATTTCACCCGGGGTTTTTTTTTCTACCCGTTACAAATCGATCCACATTTTTACTAAAGTCATTTTCCTACTATCCTAGGCAAACATTTAAATTAATGTCTCTGCTATGAAAAAAACCAAAATATTTCGTTGCATGCCAACGATACAAACTTCAACACCACATAATTTGACAATAAGCCATGAAAATTTCATGTCAACAGGTTTTTCGTGATATTGATCGATAACTTGTCTCGTTAAAAAAAAATCCAAGATAATTATCTCGTCGTAAAATTCTTAAACGTGTCAATTAATCAAACATCAATGCCTGTGACCTCAAGTTTAAAACAAAAGGAACAAAACAATGTTGAAGTCTCGATTGTGGACTTTTCCACGTAACCCTTCCCTCTTCTCCATCAAGGTTATTCGTGAATAACCGTGGATCAATGATCTCGAACGTTTTCGAGCACAAAGTATCACCAGCGTTACGTCCCAATTTTAAGAAAACTTTCTCGATTATCTGATATTAGATTCGGTTACCGATAATATATGATATTGATCACAAAAGATATGACCCATTTAAATGTTTTTTTTTTCGCATTGCACCATTTAATAAGTGTCATGACAATACTTTCCTTTAATCATTTATTTACGAAAAAATCACACTTTTTCCTTCGAAAATATGAATTTGATGAAAAACCTAATTATATGAATTGATTGTTTTTATACTAATTACAAAAAAAAAAAACAAATTCTTCGTGTTATAATCGAAAATCGATTTTAACTGAAAACTTTAGGCCTCAAAATCGCTTTTACGAAATTTTTTAACCTAAAATCGTTGAAATAAATATGAAAAAACGATTCAAGCTGTAAATTATTTACGAAATTAATGGAATTGCGAGTCGATCTTTGCACCATTGCGATTCAATAAAATTCCCTTTTTTAGTTGCTTTGTTGTTTTTTTCAAATATATTAGTAATTAATAATTGAAAATACTTTTTTTCTTTTGTTTCCGTACAATGTTCCATCGCCCAGTTCGTCGAAGTGACGTTTGTAAATAGATGGATCGAAAGTTTTGGAATTTTTTGTTCCTCCAAACTGGCTTCGGTTCGTAGAAAATAAATGAGTACGTGAAACGAAAAAAAATGTAGTTTCGTTACTCATCGTGAATGGCAATGGCGCGGTAGATTATGTTCGGTAACGCGCGCTCAGTTTGTCCCTCGCGAGCTTCTAGTTTCGACTCTCTCGGCTATATCTCGTCGTCAGCCAGGGCACACACGTCGTCGTTTCTTTCTCTCTCTCATTCTCTCGTCATCGTTCTCTATATTGCTCGTTAGAGCCACGCGACCAGAGAAAGAAAGAGCTTTACATAACTGGCTTTAGAGTTTTTACTCTTGTGTATATACGTGTCTGTTTTTTTTTCTGTATGAATCGTCCCTTCGACTCAATTTCAAAACATTTACAACCTCGTTATTATCTCGAAAAACCGATTCATTTTTCCACGAAAAAAACAGCATTAAAATCATTTCGTTTCGTGTTTAAAAACGTCGAGATCTCGAAATGTAATTTCGCCTGGAATTCAAACCGTCGAACCAAATTTTCTTCACACTTTTTTCTACTTTTTTCATCTCCAAGTCATTCCAATTCATTATATTCGTCTTTTTTACTTTCAGATTTGCGTGGGAAAGCTCAAAGATGATCCAAACGTAAGTTCGTCTCCAATTGCCATAGAAACATCGTTTTTTTTTTAAATTAATATTGTACTGAATAATTATTCGCTTTTTTCCCAGAATCCTGACATTCTTGACAGAATTCAAGAAATTCAACTTCACATTGTGTCCCTGGGCCGATGTCAGGTGAGAATTTTTATACTTTTCTTTCAAAATGGTTTCTTGTTCTCGTTATAAATCAAATTCCTCGGTATTTTTCTCGTCTAAAAAAAGTAGAAAATTAATTACCCACGGAAATAACCCTTTTTTCAAGGATCCATACAAAATTTCATTGTTTTTCATCGTTTTTTGAAGTGAGTTTCAATATTTACTGAATATCACTAAAAAATAATGCAAATTCATATTTTTTTCTATTTAACCAAAAATAGAAAAATGTCGAAAAAACGTCATCGTCTTATTTCTCTATTTGTTACAATTTACGAGTTAAAAAAACACAAATTTATTTAATATAATAATAATAATAATAAAAATAAAACATCGAGTTAAATTACTTAAAAATTGTTTTTTTTTTCTTTTTTTTTGTAAATCTTTTAATAACGAGAGTCCATCTGTGTAGGACTTTATAGAATGATGGCCAGAGAGCAAGGTCGGGCACGCGACTCATCGAGCCGACCAGGTAACCCAGAAAACTTTGGTACCGGTTTGTGTTCTAACGATTCGCAGACTCGCGTGTTCGTATATACACCGAGTTTATAAATAAAATGACGGATCCTCGATAACGAGTCGGAGGATAGAGGAGAATCCTTAAAACAAAAAAAAAAACAAACATAACTTTTTTTCTCACTTCCTGATGCAAAGTTTTTGCATTTTTTTTTGGAAATTCCGTTTTTTTTGACAGATTCTTTCAAAAATGATTGTGAATCGTTTTGAAGTGTTTTTTTTTCGAATTAATTCATTTTCGTAATTGGTCGATGCTCGACGACTCGTGGGATCATTTTTAATTTTCGTTGAAGTCGTCCAGTCGTTTCAATCCTTACACACTGGGTCATTTTGACCCGAATTTTTTTTTTTCGTCGTTAATTATCCTCACTTCGGAAATACTTCCAGGGACTGTCGAAACTTTTTCATAGGAATTTACGATTTTGACATTTCGAAGCCAAAGTTCGATTTTTTCGGAAAAATACTTTTTTTTTTTTTAAATCTCGTTGTAGCATTGATTTTTTTTCGAACAAAGCACATTTCGGGGAAACGTTGTCGTTTATTCATCGCGAAAATAGAAAAGACTGGAAAAATTGGATTTTTTTCCCAATATTTTTACAATTTCGATGCAATTTTTTGTCTCGGAGCAAAAAATTGCAAATTTATTCTAATTTCCGTATTTTTATGAATTTTTATTGCAAACGATTGCTACACGCAATAATAGAACAAAAGTTGAAAAAGAACTTGTGACAAGTTGATGAAAAAAGTTGGAAAAACAAAAAATGTTCGATTAAATCTTAAAAACGTACACGTTCCTGTTCGTGTTCGTCTAATTAAGAATCGTGATTTTTCAATGGCTCAACGAAACGCGAGCAATTGTGAGTAAGTTTCTCTAGGATTGAAATTTTTTTTTTCGTCGTTGTTGTTGCGAATTCTTCTTCAAATTTTGTTCGTTGTATTTCTCACTGAGATTTGTCACAGTGAGAAAATGTCGCGTGGGGTTAGAAGAAGTTTTAATCCGGTCGGCGAACGAATTACGATGTTGAAATTTGCATTGTTGGAATTCAATGAAATCCCTTGTTTTTAGTTGAGATTTAAACTAATAGCTGCAGTTTTGTGCTACGAAAATTTCGCCAACTCGGCACCCAACAGTTCAAAAAGAAATATTTATTCTGTTAATTCAAGGAATTGTACAATTTCCAACAAAATTTAGCAAATTCAACAAATTTCTCGATTAATTAAAGTACTTTCGATACGTGCCAACAATAAATATTTCAATAATAACAAAAAAAATTACGACATTGAAATTTGCATCGATCTCAAATCCAAAAAATGCGGTTTTGGGCTTCAGAAATCGCTCGAATTTTATTTTCTATTCAAAAATTGAGAAATTATGGAAAAATATAGAAAAAGTAAGCAAGAAAAAAAAATTATCGAAAAAAAAACAGAAAAAAAAGCTAAAAGTTTTTAAAAATAACATAAACAACGTTTATTCTTGTAAATCTAACAATTATTGATATTATTAACAATAATAATCATTGTTTATACTATTATGAATTTGTGAAAAATGATTGAAACACAAATAATCATAATTGACCAATTTTATTTTATTTTGCACTCAATTTTTTTTCTTTCTCGTAGGAAATTTGAAATCGATAAACAGAAGTTTTTGTTGTTTCATTTTTTTCCGTATTTTCTATTTCTTTTTTTTTTTTTGCTTTTTTATTAGCGAAACTGTAGAGTTTGAAGGAAAATAATAATAAAAATTGAAGGTTTAGTCGCATCTTTTGATGTAAAAGAAAGAAACCACTTGGGAATCTTGACTGGTTTTGTTAGTGCTCTGCTGGTGCTGCTGCAGTGTGACGCGCACAACCCGAAGAAACATCGATCGCGAGAATGCACACACAAGATATTGTAGTGTGAGGGAGGAAAGACGTTCGGCACAGCCTCGACAATCTATTTATTTCTTACGTAGTAATCGCGTGTCATCCCGCATGGATGATGTATAAATAAAATCTTCTCTTCTCGCATCTCTCCTGGAGCGGATTTTTCGCTCCCGCGATATACAAACAAAGACTGGCACGCCGAGCCACCCCTTCGGTTGTTAATCGACCGAAACCGAGGGTACCGAGTCCTTATCGTCTCATGAATTATCTCAGTCGTTTCGAACCTCATTATTAAATGCAATTATAAACGCTCCATTAATAATCATTTTTATAACTTTATTTTTTAAGATTTTCATTTTTTTTTCACAGCAGAAAAAAATCTCTTGCGATTCTTCATTTTTTTTATAGTTTCGGAAAAACCGTATTATTTAACAATTTTGCCTTTTTTTTGATCGAGTGATTCTCACTTTTTTTAAGAAAAAAAATCAATATTGTGACGAGATTGAAAAAAAAAAAAAACAAAATGTATTTATCTGGACAAAGAAACTTTGATATATTTTTTTGAAATGAATTAATTGTCGATCGTGGTGAACAAGGAAATATTTTTGGAAGTTTTTCTGGGATTAATTAGACAAGAATCATTAGTTTGGGTCAAAATGACCCAGTTTGTAACAGGAAAGTTAAATATTCATCAAATGTCACTTCAACGACAAAATCTGATAACAAAGATGTCTTGAAATGTCGAATTTATTTAATTATCGAGACTGGATTCCGAAAGGTTTTTCATTCATGAAAATTCTGTTGAAAATGAATTCTTGTGTATTTGAGGAGTGACGAGGAAAATTTTTGTTGCTATAGAAAACTTTGAGTGAGTGAAGAAAACAAAAAAGAAGCGGGGAAAAGTTTGGAGAATCTTACGAACAAGGTCGCTACCCCAATTTTTGTGGGTCTTTTATTTTGTCACGAATGTACAAAAAGCCATGACAGAAAAAAAAGCCTCGGGGAAAGAGGGAGGAAATCATATTTTCGTGAAAATATGATATTTATTAAAGTTTTTATATTGAAAAATTACTCCAACATTTAATTATTCATCAGTCTGTTGAGTGTGAGCTCATGAACGATCAACACTCGTTTCAACAGTTCAACTCCATAACATCCTCCTCTTTGCTTCGTCTCACTTTCTCCCTTTGAAACAAACTTCTGATGTAATTTCATCGAGCTTACTCAGACGGGAAGAAATTCATCATTCCTTACGTTAATAATTCTCAGCTTCGAATACTCTTAATTCCTCCAACTTATCCAATCTTTTTTTATTCTGATTCGGACATAAACTTTTTTTTTTTTCATTTTTTCAAATTATTTTCTTAGGTTTTAAATCGTTTATATCAATCGCTGATTTATTTTCTAATTAATCACTTACACGATCAAAAAAATTGCCATATTTATTTGAATATCTTTTTTTCTTTGGACTCTCAATTTCGGTCAATTGCTATTTTAATTAAATCGTCATCAAGATTTCATAATTAGTCCATTTTTTTTTTGGTACAATCCAAGATTTTTAAATTATATTCAGGCTGAAATTCTCCTTATCAACGAGGAACTTGAAATTTTAGAAAATTTAATCTTGTACAAATGAAATAGATAAAATTTCGAAATTAACGAGAATAACGAAATAAAAGGAATAGAAAAACATAGTTTCCAACGAATTAAATAATATTCGTATTATTAAAGTTCAAAAGTTCAAATTAAAGTAAAAAATAAAAAAAGATAAAATGAAATCGTCTAGTAAATTGATTTTGATCGATTGCACTTGAATGTTGATTTTCTTGGGGGGCAATTTGATGTGAAAGTAGGTGCAACGAAGTTTAAACTTGGTTCGTAAATTTCGTATCGGATTCTGCGCGTTAACATGAGATCCATATCCCGTGGGATATTTCGAAGCCCGCCCTCGCTATTCCGCCCAATAGCTCTAACGTTAGCATCGCGCCAAAGCCGGAGAGTTCGTTCTTATTGATCTTTGGGCTCGCTCTTCTGTTCTCTCTCCTTTTCTCTTTCTCTCTTTCTCTCCTTCGTGTTTCACGCTGTCGAAACCGCAGCCCCCCCCCCACTTAAACTCTCTCTTGGACACGAAAACTACAAGAGAGAATCACCGAATACAAAAGATCCGTCTTTCTGTCACTGAAACTCTCCCCAAAAGTATTTCCAAAGGTACAAACATTTCGAAACTTCCGACCCATGCACGCGAGAGCCTCGTCTTTTTAAATTAGTCTCTTTAACAATTTCCAACCTTTTGACAACCTCGAACTGCATAAAAATCTAAAAAACACTACAAATTTCAAAAATCATTCATTTAAATATATTTTCCAACCAATTTTTATTTTTTTTTAAATTTTTTAATCTATTTTTTTCCAGATTTTTACAAGCCCTTTCCATCATTTTAGACCCACTTTTTAGACTCCGCCAAAGTTTTGCTCACAGTCACTTTTTCCTGTAAATTTTGAACTCAATTTAAGTTGCTCAGCATCATCAAAAAATTGGAAAAACTCCCTCCCGCTTAGCAATTGATTCGCAAGCGTGGTTGAACGGTCACCCAACCAAGTATTGACCTCGTCCGAGGATGCGTAACTTCGGTGAACGCCAAAGCATGCATCGAATCCGTTTTTTGTTGTTTTTAGTTTTTTTTTTTTTTAATATTTTGACGTTCGTTTAAACAGTAATTTAATATTCGAACAAACTTTAATATTGAAACGAAGGCAGTTAAAAATGAAAAAAATATTTTTCCTGTAAAAGTCACTTTTTCCTGGAAAATTTGCCAAAACACTTATCGAATTGGTTTTTTTCTTCTTCCATTTTTTCAATATTTTGACGTTCGTTTGAACAGTAATTTGATATTCGAACAAACTTTAATATTGAAACGAATACAGCCAGAAGGCAATAAATATTTTTCCATGATGTCGAACTGTGCATCGTTGAAATGTAATAAAAATTTGATTTTTTTTTATTCAGGAAAAAAGCGAAATTGATATTCATGATGATTCAGTGATCGTTCGTCGAGATGAAAAAATTAAATTTACACGAAAAATTGAAACAGTTGAATAAATAAATAAATAAAAATAATGTTTTTGTTTCGTTTCAATGATTACAATTGTTATAACGTGTTTTTCCAGCTGTTCGAGTTGAACAAACATACGATACATATTATTGGCTTAATTAGCTTTTGAATGTAATATCAGAAACTTCCGTTTTCCGAGCAAACATACGTGTCAGGGTTAATTAACGAGGATCCACTTGAAAAGAGTACGAGAATACTAACGAAACTGCAATCTGAGGCTTTTGAATCAATCGTAAAGTTATGGCGTAGAATCCACTCGAAAGTTCCATCGATCCGCAAGCTCAGCGATATGACTTTTCAAACGTCAATTTGACTTTTAAACTTTTTTATTTTGTTACATTTAAGTTTGTCGGGGTTATATTCGTCATTGGACTAAATAAACACTGTCGACGAATTTTTGAAGTAAAAAAATCGTCGAAAGACATTAATTTATTAAGGAAAAAACATTTTTCAAATATTTCATCGAGTTATTTGAGTTTCAAGTCAAAATATTGTGTTTTTTTTTCTAGTTTTTTACTCGAAATAATAAAAAAAAAAAAGTTGAATGATTCGAAAAAATAAGAAACATTTAGGATTATAATTAATTAGTGTAATACGTCGTTGAATTTTTGTTTCTTTTTCATATTTTTAATGTCACGAGTGTCGGAACTGCCCCTTAATTATTCATCGACCACAAGGGATTTAATTATTCTCTCAAAGTTCGAGCCAGACCGAAACTGCTTAACTAGCTTTTCTTTTTTTATTTTTTCGTTTTTTTTTAACCACCTCTTGAAGAAATCTCTGATGCTGACGAACAAAAATGAAAATTATATTTGCCCATAGCATACTGCGATTATAATAAATATCTTGATGTATAATCAAGCTCTCTGGCATTGTATTTATCCGGGTTTCTGTTGCTCTTGAAAATATATATATGTCGATGACGAAAACTCCGAGCGCAATCGTCGTAATCGGTCTCGTAACAAAGTTTTCGGTTTCACGGGCTTTTCCAAGTTCTCGCAAGGCAGCAGAGCTCATAAGAGGGATAGAGAGAGAGAGAGAGAGAGAGAGAGAGAGAGAGAGAGAGAGAGAGAATGAGAGACCTGGTAAAAAGTTACTTCGTGGTTAAGTTTCAGGAAAATCGTACAAGACTTTGCAACCTCATGGAATATTATTCAGAACTGTGTCGAGATGAAATTCAGATTATTTCATTACTTTCATCAATTTAGTCTCCATAAATAAGTCAAATAAGCTATAATTATTTTTAGTCATTTATTCAATAATTATTCATTAATATTTTCAGTCACAATTTACAATCAAAAGGTTCTAATCATGGCTTTTTGGAAATGACATTTCTTTTCCTATTTTCATTACCTCTCGATCGAACTTTAGTTTATTCAACGTTGACAATTGTTTTTTGTGATGCGAAAAATACTCTAAAATGAAAGGAAATTGATTTTTTTAAAAGTATGAACGTCATAAATTGGAAAAATACTAAAACCACAAAATAAATCATTCTTCGTCACGCTCAACAGGCTCGTTCGATCAAATCTTTTATGCAGTCGTGCCTTATCACGTTCCCAAACCTCAGATTAGCGTTTTTCCGATAATTCTCCCGGCAGACAAGATCGTTCTATTGTTTATCAACATTTTTTACAATGACCCACTTTAATAGAACTATTTGGAACGAGCGAACGTTGACGAGGGATTTCTAGCTTTTTTAAATACAGCCTCGTTCATTTTGCTAAGAATGAAACACAGTTGCTTCGTTAAAAAAATGTTGAGTCAGTCCTCATCCTCGATTGACTAATTAATCGAAGTTCCATCGAGTTTGACAGCTCAACTTTTTTCTACCGCGAAAACTGGTCAGTCGAAAAAATCACAATCGTAATTGTCGAAATTTAAAAAATACAATAAACGATAAAAAAAAAAACTTGTAAATTAAAATGACTTTTGTGAAAAATTCAAGATTTTTAATAACCTCTATTTATTCAAAACATTTTTTTTTACCGTATATGATTTCTTATTTATTCTCAATTTATTGAGATATTTTTGCAGATAATTTACAGATTAAAAAAAGAATTCATACAAAAATTTTAATAAATTGAATGCAACTGTCAAATTGAAGAAAAAGGAAAAGAAAATGCAAGTAAATTTCATTCAAGATTTCATCAGAGTGCTGGGTAGAAAAAATGTCATAAATTGGAAAGAAATTTGGTTGAGATTATAAAAATGAATAAAAATTTAAAAGAAAATCATGTCAACGACATAAATTATTGATGAAATTGATTTTCTTTCAAATTGTCTCTAAAATTGTATGTTAAAATGTGCAACTTTGCGAACACGAGATTTTGTGTCCGACAATTTGGGATTCTGTGAAAGAGAAGATGAGAAAGACCGAGAGGGAGGGGATGAAAGAGAAACAGAGAGTGGAAAGGTACGGGAGAAGAACACCCAGACGAAAGTATATACGCGCAACCCCCTGGACAGGGGATGGAGAGCTCAATCAATAAAATAACTTGCATCAAAAAGACTTTTATCCAGGGAGATAACAAAAATGAGAAAAAAAAAAAAAACAAAAATGATGATCTGTTTAAATGTTACGATTTGATAGAAACATTCAATAATGTGGCAACTAATTATAGAGTTATGATGAGGCGATTTGGTAGCATCACAGGCAGCTCGTAAATTCACCCCGAAACTTGGGAAACACGTTTGTCGTGCGGGCTTGATGATCGATCGCGCTCGAGCATTCCCACTGGGGAGGTTGTTTCTCGCATCCAGAAATCTCTACTCCGAGAGAATGTGCTCGAGTTTGGAGAGAAACCTGTGGATTTTCGTTACGAGTCGTGTAGGTCAATGGACTTGCGGAATTCTTCATTTTAACATGAACAGAAAAAAAGTCCAGTTGTGTCATATTTTGGGTGATTTTTTTTCATGTCATTCAATTTATTTCGTTGAAACTCACTTCAGAAATGGCAAATTATTGAAAAAACGTGAAGAAAAAACTTTTTTTTGGATTCCAGGGGCCATTTTATTGTAATTTTATAAATATTTATGAAACTTGTATAATTAAGGTTTTAATTAAAACATTGATCATTCGTATCTTCAATAATTGCGCAGCCATCAATGATAAAATAATATTTTGAGCTCAAAAGTGAAAATTGATGAATTTTGGAAAATATTTAAACAATTTATTGCTTTGGAACGATGAAAATTGGATCGTAATTGAATTTGTTGATGCGTGTGACGATTTTTGCATTTAACGAGAAAGTTTGAAAAGTATGAGGGACGAGGAGGTTCCTTTATTATGATAAAAAAAAGAGCAAACTTAAATTGTGTGATTTTTGTTGTTAAATGCGCAGAAGCAAGTTGTCCAACGCCTGCGCAAAGAAGTGGACGATTTCAAGGCGGTGAACGCGAATGATGTTAAAGTTTCCGTAGCCTCGCTCCTCGGTCTCAACAATAATAATCACATAACGGCCAACAATGAGTCGAGAAACGATGACATCTCCGGTGTCAGGGTTGTCAGTAATGGCCTTGACAATGCACGTCTCGCTACTGCCAAAGAAGACTACGAGGACATTGTTCGAAACGGTGATGTTACGACTCATCGAAACAAGTCTCTTACAAAGTGAGTTTTTCGTTGGTTTTATTTTAGTCGAGGACATGGATCAATTTTTCCAATGAAATGACAATTATTCAAATCGTCAATATTTAAACTTCAAAAAATAAAAAAATAAAATAAAGAAACGATTGATTTTCGACAATAATAATTGTAAAAAGTTGTCGATGTTTTTTTTTTTTTACGAATTATTCGTTGACGATTGACTGGAGAATTTTTTTTTCATTACCTAGAATGAATTTTGTAATTTTTCTTAATTTTAATAATTATTTTCAGCATGTTTGCTTTACTTGTTAGATTTTTTATTATAATTTATCGATAAACTACTAATTTTGTATATGTTTTGAAAAAAAAAGATTCGCCATCACTTTTACGGAATTCAATAAGTAATTTCGATGTCCCCAGAGGGAGGTCGGTTTCGGTGGAAACATTATCCGCTGACGACGAAGAAGTTATGGAGGTTTCGTCAGGACACGACGAACGTGAGAATAAACGCCAAATGTCTGAGGAACCTTTGGATGAACGTAGAATAAAATGCAGCGAACAGCTCAACTTTCTTGGGGTTCTTGGACTCATTACAACACTCAGATCAAAAGAATTACAGAATCGGAGGGCAGAACGAAAACGTCGAAGCACCGCGAATCCGCAATTCGTTTATTCGAACTGGGACGTTCCTACGGTAATCAACGATAAAATTATCTTAAAGTTCTTCATAAAATTGATTAATCTGAATTATTTTCGAAAGGACGAACAAAATTTTTGATAAAAATTGAAAGTAAGGCAAAATTCACTTGGAAAGTGATTTCATTGAAAAGAACGATGACTAAGTGAGAAAAAAAACTTGAATTATCATTAAAATCATTTATTTTCTAATGTTTTTGTTCAGATTTTGAACAACCGAGCTCCGAGATCCTGGCAAAATGTTGAGCAGACATAAAATAAAACATTTTTATTTATTTTTGTGGGAAATTTATCTCCAAAATGAATTTTTGATGAAAAAAAAATGGATTGCATTGACTCTGAAGGGATTAAAAACTATCGAAAATTGTAAATTGTAAAGCAATATTTAAAAAAATAGTTGAAATAATAAAACATTGAAAAATTGCAGAAAAAGAAACGCTACAGTTATCTGCAGTCAGCGGGCAATGTTCCTCAAACTCGTCAGACGACAGCTCGTTTAAACGGACCATCGCCACCGCCGAGTAGCAACAAACCATCAAATTTGGTTGTGCCTCCAAAATCGACGTCGCCACCAACGCGTGCGTTGTCAAAATCTCTCGTACCAACGCAAAAAGCGACTACGAGGCCAAATATTTTGCGAAACATGTCAGAAAGTCGGGTTTTTCCCAACAAAACTGCTCCGAAAACGGAAAATGAAAATGGACAACCGCTGCCGCTCACTTGTACCACCACGAAAACCAGCCAATCAACGACCAACAGCAAAACCGTTCACATTCCTGGCTTACCTTCCGGTCTCACGATCGAAAGAATCGAAAACGATTCAGCCGTTTGCATTAATTGTAGAAATCCAGGCAAGCTTTTTTCTTTTTTTCTTTGACGAAGTTCCTTGAATTGATAAAGAACTATTTGAAAAACTTAATTCGTTCGAAAATATTTCCCAAACTCAAGTGTTCATTGATTCAAACTTAAAAATTCGGCAAAAATGAAAATGTTTTTATAACTTTGGACTAATCAATATCCAACCGAGTAAAAAATCGAAGATTTCATCGATATTTATTGAATTTCAATTAGTATCGATTAATAAAAATATTTTAAATCCTCTACAGGGATATTGACGAACTGTGACAATTGTGAGGCCAATTATCACGTCTCCTGTCATTCGATATCTCCGCCGCCACCGAGACTATGTCCAAAATGTGCTTCAAAAACGATGGAACCAGCGGCGACGATAAAGAAGAACGAGGAGCTCGGTAATACATCAGTTAGCAAAAAGAAAAAATAAAGATTATCATCTCACACACTACTTTAATGATAAACTAACCAAAAAAGAGATTAAAAGACGTAAAAAAAAACGAAAGAAGAAAAAAAAAAGACATTTTGCGTGTTCGAATTCCATGGGATTGACAAAAAAGTTCTTGTACTTTGGCAAATGAGTGTTGTTTGGAAGAAATTTATGAAATCTCTCTCATCCCTAGGCTTCATTTGAGAAAAAAAAGCCTAAGCCTGTAGAATTTTCGAGATAAACAAAAACAAGTACGATTGTAATACAGAGAATTACCGAATTTTAGATATTGACTGCAAGGAGATAACGTACCTGGGTCGTCGGAGACTTCAAAGATCGAGTTACCAAAGCGAGTACTAAAAAAAATAAAAAAAAATCCCAAAAAAAAACTATACAAAAACAAAAAAAAAGCAACGATCGATAATCGAAAGTGCATTCGTAAATCGCGGCGAGATCGGCGGCGAAACGAGCCTACGATACGAAATACCAGACTTTTTGTCAAATTGAGAAGAACTTTTTGGTCGATAACGTGTGAACGGGTGAACAAGAAAAATAACAACAAATATACACATTTAAAATACAAAAGCACATTCATCTATTGAACGCGAAATATATTGCAGAGGAAAAAGAGAGAGAAGTTTATGAGCATCGTGAGCGAAACTCGGATCTGAGATTGCAGGTTTACGAGTTGGAAAAGCGATCTCAACTGCTCGGCCAATCACTCCAGGTTCGTCCTGTGGCCTGCGTAGAAAAAACAAAACCAAATTTGTCTGAAGCTCTTGAATTTTCATTTTATTTGGAATGCTCCTTTTTTCCAACTTTTTTTCATTCTTTTTTTGCCATTTTTTCATATCAATTTTAATGTTCAGTCTTTGTTTATTCGCTGAATATGGTTCGTGGCTTTCTTTTACAAAAACAAAAACCTGCAACCTCTTTTAGTTATTTATTTTTTTTTCAGCACTCAGTTAGTTTTTAATTTTTAGTCGACTTTACTTTATTTTTATGTGAATTTTTAAGTCTCGTAGCCGTATTTTCACAGCTCGCAGTTTTCATAAATCAGTCATTAAATATACTCTATTTAATATTTTTAATTTATATTGCCATTAAGTCAATCCTTCGATAGCTCGCACCAAAATAAATGAACGAAATCATGTTTTTAAACTGTCTCTCTAATTTTTTGTTCCGAACGATTTGAACGATTTGAAGAACATCGAAATATTCATTTCTTCCTCATTCCCGGAGCTTCCGAAACAGAAGTTTCTTGCATTGAAATGACGAAAAGTCCAATTTCTGGAGACGCTCAAAAATATTATCGAGTTTTCTCTTTTTTTGGACGTGACTACGTTTGCAAATTATTTTGATTCATCAATTTCTATTCCAATAAAAAATTTGCCTGAGAAATAATCGTCGTTCATCCTTAAGGGGCTCTGTCAGTTTTTCAGTCGTTAAATATCCTGCTGCAAATTCTCCTCCGTCACGGTTGAGTTTTCGAGAATAAATTGTAACTTATCTTTCTGCCAAAATATCGAGCGATTTTGAGGAATAAAAAGTTGAATTTTTCAGTCTCCTAAACTAACTCAACTGATAGATCGTCTTAAGCGTAGTTTCCAATATTTTTAATTCTTACTTTATTTTATCTGCACATAAAAAAGCATGTTTGTTACATTTTTTATGGATTTTATCGATATCGTCTAATCGTAAATGTAAAAACTGTGTTTTATGATCGCAAAAGATTTGGACCGTCGAACATTTATGAAGCGTATTTACAAATGACGTGAAATATGCCAATTCAACAATTTTTTGTTACATTTTTGTACGATTTTTTGTTTTACACAAATAGAAAGCCCGTGTGCTTGAAAAAATTGATTAGGAGACTAGTTTACTTTCAACACTTAAAGTGCGTTTGGGCTCGAGAATACTGCAAGGGAATTTGAGACAAAATTTCGTCAGCTGGTCGCCCATAAATCGATCATTTTTTCTAGGATCTTAACTTTCAGATAAACAAACTTTGCTGTCTCGTTAAAAAAATGCACGAGAAAGTTATAATTGTTTTTTAAATTCTTAAGAAGGTACGATCGTAACGACAGGCCTAAAGTTTTGATTAAAATTTTTTTAAATTCGTTGACCAACACTTTTTGCAACTATTTCCAAAATTAGAACAATACTGACGTTTTTGCATACCAAAATTCGGAAATCTTTGGTTTTTACTTGTCGTTTTATGGAAAAGTCGAAAAGAAGCTCAATTATCACAGGTTAATTATTTAAGTGACGAATTACGATGATTAAAAAAACGAGAATTTGGTAGAACGGTCACAATAGATCGGGCATTACGTTAAGCACAAGTTTGAATTTCCGAAAAAAATAAAATGGAAATGCCATTGACACATTTGGCTCGGTTACGCGTAAGTTTGATGCGGTTGGCTAACCTAACCTCATTTTTTTCTGACTCCCGAGTCATTGAGCATCTTATTATTTATTATTTATTTTGAAAAACTCAATATTTACCACGACTGTGGCACGTTAGAAACAATTATAATGAAAAATCTGAATTTTTGACACAAATTAGCACAGTCGGGAATATTTTTTTAAATTTAAGCTCCTTCTTGGGCCCAAGAACACGCTCGTACTTCCTTAACAATCGTTACTTTTGACTTGGCAACAATTTGAAAAGACTGAAGTATTCTGAAGTCAATGTATTATTTATTTTTCTAATGGGGGTTGTCAAACTTTAGGGGTTTTTTTGTTTTTAAGATTTAAATTGAGATTTTTTGTTCGTTTTTTATTGAAAAATTGATACAATTTTGATGAATTTTCCGACTCCGGAGCCTCAATGAATGTGCTAATTAATAGAAATAAAAAATTCATAAAAAAGATTGATTACTGATACTTGTTTGTGGTTTTTGTTATCAGTTGCAACATCGTACGCGCCAGGAGTTGTTGGGAAAGCAGGAGAAGACCCAGAGGTCGATAAAGCGTCTCGTGGATTTTATAAAATTGGTACAAATTCGAGGCATCAAATCGTCGGGGCAAGTAGTTGCATCAACAAGTTATCAGGCTCGACCTTCCTCATCCCGATCGTGCCAAACGCCCTCTCCACCTCAATATCGCTCCCCAAGTCCGGGGGAAACGTCGCCGGCTTCGACGAACCGAGGCTCAACGTCCTCGAGTCCGATAACGGTAGGCAACGAGGAGACATCAACACAACAAACTTACCGTACACAACAACGATCCTCGTTAACAATCACTTATCAAGATCGAGCGTCACCTACGTCCCACAGACAGATTCGACCAACCTCACCCCCTATTCCTACAAATTTTCTGTCATCAACGAGCCCAAAAAGTTACACGAAGGTGACGAAGAATCTAGAATCAAAATCGAACGTAGGGAAGGAGGAGAAAATCAGAATCGCTCGTACGGCAACGAGTCGCGATATCAAGACGGAAAAACCATTGGAACAGGTACTTTTGATGAAATATTTTCAAAATTATCCTACGAATCATAGAAAAAATCGAAACATCGAAAAAAAACATGATCATTTTGCATTTTTATGAAAATCGTCAGCTATTCTTATTTGTTATGAAAAATCCTTCAGGATTTATTCACACATTTTGAATCTGCTTCAATATTTTTTATGTTAATTGAATGGTTTTATCGTACGGTTGACATTTTTTCAAATCTTGTAGCCCATTTTGCACATTTTGCAAGAAAAACCTCACATTTTGACATTTTCACAAGAAAAATCTCACATTTGAGAGAATTCCATAGAACAGCATTTTTTATACACTTTCAAAAGACAAATGACTTTTATAAATAATTGATAATCGTTTTTGGAGAAGAGACCAAGTGTTAGGAGGTTTTCTTTTTACAATTGTGTATTTTTAGAATTGGAATTTAGGAATTTTGATGGTTTACAGTGCCGGGAATCTTTAAGGAGAGAAAAGAGAGCGTTAGCACGATCCCGATCGTCGATACAGCGGGAAAGCGGCAGCAGCGGCTCGAGAGACTCACCGGACGTGTCGCGGAGTCGCTCGCCCGTGGTGGGAAGAAATCGTCAACGAGAGCAGTGCCAGGACTCACGAGAATCGTGCAGCCAGGAGAGAAGCGAGAGTCAATCGTGTTTGTCGACGGGAACAACGACAACGTGGATGAATTACAAAAATTCTCGTACAACGGCAGAGTGTGTATCGGGGGGTCGCAGCAGTCCAATAATGGAAGAAATTGTGGAGGGTCCGAGGAGCGTAGAGAGAGCGAGGATTTATCAGATGGAAATGGAAAGGCAGCAAAGTTCGAAGTCGCGCGAGAGCCTAAAATTCAAATTAAAGGGAGTCTCACCCTCGAGAGTTTGTACGCCAAATACAGGCCAAAACCCGGTGACAATAAATTCCACTCATTGTTCCCAAGCTATAACAAGCCCGATACCTTCGCCGATTGTATTGACCAATCAAAATTCAACGAAGGATCGACGCCAGTCGGAAAAACCGGCGACAGCGCCGGTAGAAACGAAAAAAAATGTTTACTCGACGGGGGAGCGACAATCGCCGACGGTTCAGAACGCTTCAAAGTCGTCGCATCAACCGAACACGTGAAATTGGAAGAAGCGCATTTATCAGCGCCATCTAGAGCAAAGTTAATGCGTAATATTGAAGAAAAAGATGACAAAACGTCGATTACGAAAATCGATGCTTCTTCGGATTCTTCGGTCTATCGTCTCTTTCCAAATCGTCGAAGAACCACGGAAGACCGTCTGGTCGATTGGTGCGATAATGGACAATACGATCGTCGTCCGATGCCCAGAATTCTCATGAGAACCGAACGCAAGAGTCTCGACTCCCAAAACCCTCCAGCGATCGATAATTCCAGCTCTAAAATCCAAGATGCTCCGGGCTTTTCGAAAAATTACAGCTACTCTTTCGTCAGGTTGCCAAAAGACGAAAATCGCCTCCCGGAAACCGAGAGCACCAGCTCGGCCGACACGAGCGCCACCGAAGACGCATCTTCGCCGGCCAGAACCTCGGATGACAATTCAAAAACCTCTCTGCTAAATAGCAACGGGAGAAAAGAATTCGAGAACGAAGAACTCGAGAAAAACGAGGACGACGACGACGACGAGAGCCCCGAAAACACGGAAATCGACGACGAGGAAACCGAAGACAACGAAGAAGACGTCGAGGACGAAGAGGACCAAGACTGTCCAATCGTCGATGACGAAATTAGAGAAGAGGCTATTGAAGGACTTCGCATTAGCACTGTTTCGCCTGAGAGCATGCAAGTTCTCGAACAGTTCGAAAACGCTATGATGCAAGTCGAAAATGGTGATAAAACTGCCAATCTTTGAGTAGCTAGCAAACAAATCATTCGTCAGATTCTTTTTTTCATCCTTAATTAACGCTTTTCAACCTCCAAGTGCACTCTTGGGTCTGTGAGACCCTTAGGAGAGTTCTAATGGATCCGGAGATTTGATCAGGTCTCTTGGACCGAATTTGTTGAAACAAACAGCAAATAATTGTGCAGTTCCAGGCTTAAGCTTCTAGTTTAATTAATCTTCGAAGGAAGAAAGTCCTGTCGAAAATCCCAAACGGTTTTTCTTTGGAAATTCTCCAAAAAATCTGTAAAACAATATTCAGATCTTGATATTTTTTTATTCAATTACATCCTTTTTTCTTTTTTCAATATTAATGTTTAAAAAATGTTTAAAAAATATCCTAAGAATTTATCTGAGACTGAATATTGTCGTTTCTCGAAGAAAAAACCTTCCTTCTGTTTTGTTTTTCTTTCCTTTGGGATTTTCGTTTTAATTTAATTTTCACGATTAAAAATACGATTTTGTTTCCGTTTTATTTTCCATTTTGAGCCCGGAACTCTCACTCTTTAAAGCATAACGTAATCACGTATTTTCGTTTACTTCACGCTAATTTAATTGTACACCTAAAATAACGATATCTCTGAAATATCACGACCAAAGTTTAACAACGATCGATCTCGAGTTAATCTGACACACTCAAATACTGTTACCACACCAAATTTACGAAAAGCCCCAAGTCGAATTATCCTTCGAAAATAACTTTTATAAATAATTCATAGTTTTTCGGAATATATATTTAGTATTGTCGCAATAATTCGATCAACCGTTGTCGAACATTCTACCGACGAATATTCGGTTTCGACTTTTTTTTATCCATGAAAATATTGTGCTAAACTCATTTTTTTACAGCATGACTCCGAACGCTTTGTTTTTCTTTTCTTTTTAATACACAAATCCAAGTATTTTGTTACGAAATTAAGAAAAAAAAAGCATTATATACAATTAGGTCAACAAGAAAACGCAATAAGGCACGTTTAAACAATTCTAAAATGTCAAATTCTTCGATTATCTCAAAAATTTCACCTTACTTTTTGGGTTACGAAAACTATTGAGCAAAGATTTTCAATGAAGCGATCATTACACCTGTTACCACGTATACGTACACAGGGTTTTCCACGATTGATGATTAAAAATGTGAACTTACGTTGGAGACCGAAATCCGAGTGGAAAAGTGGAAAAATAATTATTCATTTTTTATTTTCTCGAACGTCAGTTCACATTTTGTTTCTACGGATTGTGGGATGCTCTGTACAATAATTTCTATAATCGTAAAAGAAAAAGATCAATTCGTACTTCCTATCGTAATTTTTCGAATAAAAAAAGATAATATTTATAGTGAATTTTAGGGCCAATCGAGATTAAGCTAAACTGGAGGACAAACACGCACATATCGTTCACGAAAAAAAAACGCTTCAATAAACATCTCGAATTGATAGAAAAATTTCAAGAAATTTTCAATTATTAGAAGATTTATGACAAAAAATTTGATAATGTAAAGGAATTGCCCGAGAAAAAACTCGATTTCTGGCGAAATTTCATTGAAGAAGTTTCATGCAGTTGTCATAAGCGAAACACATGATTTTTTTCCCAACTAAAATCCATTTTTCAATCGAAAATAGACCGTGATTCATGCTACAATTATTGACCTAGATTCGTTATTTTTTTCGTCAACATTACATTCTCATTTTCCTTCAATAAAACAACAATTTTTCGTAGAACCAAATAATCCTTCATTAATTCAGTGAAATAAACCCCAAAATTTTCAAGCCAATCGATCAAAAAACATAAAAAAAACAGACACTTTTCCGAAGAATTCTTGTACTTTGCCAATTTTTGAATATTTCTTGACAAAAAAAATAATTATACAAGTTTAATAATCGCACTACGAAACCACGATCTGTCATCGATTAAAAAATACATTTTCGCTGAAAAAAAAATTCTTCAACATCCTCTATGACAGTAGCATTTAACTTCTCAACTTTTCGTCTCGTAGAACGTTTCGATATATTCGAAGATGCTGAGACTACGTCGAAGCGAATTTTTACAAAAACAAAAACGATGAAGTGACAAGAAAAAAATACACACAACAACAATACCAAGCCATATTACCATACTGCCTTAATAGTGATTTAAAATTGGTATTTTTCCTTCTGAATTAAACTTCCTTTAACCATAAGTTCATTATTTATTATTGAAACGTTATTAGATCGCCGAACGATGGAAAATTCGTTTATTTTTTGGTGATTACGTATTAAAAAATAGAAGAAAAAAAGAGTGCGGTGAGTGTAAATAAATGTGATTGTGGACTGCGAGAGTAAAGCGTCGAAATAGACATATTTTTAAGTTCGATTGAGCATAAATAACTTTTTTTCTTCTTCTTTTGTTGTCTTGTTGTCGTCGTTATTTTTAGTTTTCAAATAAATTTTCCTAAATGCGATAATTTTTAAAAAAAAGATCGAAAATTTGCTCAGAGAGCGGACTGTTACGTTGCTCCATGAAAAATAATTTTTTTATTTTCCTTCTCCATCGTGCTTTCCTTCTTCGTTCCACGTTTGCCAGTACGTTGAGTTATCGAATTATCTTATTAACGCCAATTCGTTTTCGTGACTGACGAGCTCACCCTCGATTATTATAATTATAGAAAAATGCCTAGAATATTTTAAAACATTATTATAAATAAATTAATTGAAAATAAAGAAAAAGAACATCTAAAAAGTAATAAGTATTTGAAATATTATACGACTGTGCTAAATTGTTGACTAAAGTGTAGACGAAAAAGTGTGATTTTCGAGCGAAGAAAATATTGACAAATGATTCGTATTTTTTATGAATAAACGATTTGAATAAATATATTTTACGACCAATCCATTATTCATTTTCCAATCTATTTTTTTGGTACACGAAATCTCCATGAAAAAAAAATAAAAAAATCAAAAAAAACTTCAACTGTCTGTCATTTTTTTATTTTTCGAAAAGTTAGCATTTTTGCTGTTGCCCTTTTCTGTAGAAGAAGAAGTTCCATGGGGTCCAGAGGACCCCAATCTTTTGAAACTTTTGTTAAATCAAAAGGAAACAAAACATTGAAAAAATGGTACAAATTTTTCGAAACGTAAGTTATTAATTGCCAATAATTTTGGATTGGTAATCCCAACATTTGCCGCGAAGTGTACTCCAAGATCTGAAAATGAAAAACTTTCGTTTCGCATTTATTAGAGCAACGATACTTTTATTCTCCTGTTGAAACGTCAATGCAGAACGGACGTGTTGGTAAATTTCAATCTCCACAAGGATCACTTGCTAAAATAAACCCTCGAAAAAGCGATCAATTATCGTCAATTATTTATCTCTCTCGGTCGTACGAACGTGAATACTTCAGAGTAACTTGTGACTACAAAATATAGACGTGGAGCAAACGATTGAACGATTCAAATATTTGACAGAATGAGTGAGGAACAGAGTGAAAGAGAGAGAGAGAAAGAGATTTACTTGTTCAAACACTCGTTACATAGAGTTTTCACCATTGGTCCTCGATTCAAACAGTTCCACACGATTTCCTCGACTTCAGAATCATTTTTTCTCATTTATTTCATTTTTTTTCTTCTCTACAAATCAATTGAACTATTCTACGTTGCTAATTTGCACAATGTATACGTGACCGAATGGTATTGAATGAGAAAAGGTGGGGGAAAACAAGCGCAGAACGTTGGAGCTAATTGTAAATCGAGGTTGGTTCGTCAAATTGGCGTTTGGGAACAAGGATGATGAGAACATGAGAAAGAGAGGTTTTAGGGGTCAGAGAGAAAGAGAGAAAGAGAGAGAGAAAGGAAGAGAGAGAGATAGAGAAAGAGAAGTGGTGTGCTATATATCGAAACTTTATCCCCTCTGTAGTTGTATTTCTCTTGATCGTTCAATTCACATTGAGTACTTGTTCTTTTTTCTCTCTCATCTGTCTCTTTTGTTCTCGTTTCTGCTGGTAATGAGGAAACCGTCGAGAGGAGGGTTTACTTTGAGTCAATTTCTATGGGGTTTAAACAATAGCGAGAGGAATTAATTTGAAAGTCATTTTTTTTTGCCTATTAGTCGCTACTAGTTTCTTCAAATTAATTGCCATCGGATGATCATCGTAACAAGTCGAGATCTATGCATTTTTGGAAATTTCTCACTGTGAAATGGATTTAAATATTTAAAACAACAGATAAAAACTTTTTATCAAAGAATTTTTTGTTTTTAATTCTTTTTACTTCGTTTATCTTTCATTTGTACTAAAGAGATACTTTTTTCTTTGAGTTTTTAGAACTCAAGATAGAACGTAAATTGAAAATGCTTTCAGCTTTTCGGATTTTTATGGAAAATATGATTTTTTTTCAATTTTGAGAAGTTTGAAAAAGAGAAGAACAGAGAAGTTTGAAATGGGGGAAAATAACGTATGGAAAGCCCTGGAGGTACGAAGCTAATAATACGAAGATGAATGCCAATAACTAAATATTTAATTAATTCCTTGATTTGCCAATGGCTACGTAATTTCTCGGTTTGGCAAGAGAGCGAGGCAATGAACAGGATGGAAATTGGAAACTGGACGAAGGAATGAGGCAATTCCTGTTCGTACAAACAATTGGCTAATGATATGTAAATATGGCGAAGCTAATCAAGCGGCTGTGCCAACATGAAGGAGATGAGTGCACCCTTCTCGTTTATCTCTCCTCTTTGCCCCCTTCCTTCCCTCCCTTCCTCGCTATCTCGTCGCGTGTGAATTTGGTCCACGATACATTTATGCTGCTTGCAAATATATTTATATAGTGTAAAGGCATTTGTAATTGTGTAACGATATTGTTGAATATTTCAACATACACTATGGTTCAAAAATTGTTAAGATATTTTTTTGTTGGTAAAATTATGCAGAAAACCATTACCGTAAAAAAAAAAAATTTAATAAAAAAATAGTATGAAAAAAGATTAAAATTATTATTGAAAGTCGAATTTGATTGAATGAAACAATCAATTTTTACGAAACGAAAGTTAAAAGCATCATAATCATAATAATTCCAATTGATTAATCGAATGAAAAGTTGATGAATTTGAAAAAACATTGAATTTTCAAAAGCCCACGTGTTGAACTTTGCCCCGAAACTTAGTTTACGTCATTCGAGACTCTAAATAGCCTTCGATCGTCAATTCGAAGAATCTTTTTCGAATAAAATAATTGAGTTGAAATTTCGAGAAATATCGGTAATTAAGTGATTCAGAGAAATATTTATAATGAAGTAATTCTAAAAAAATGTCATAATTAAGTGATATTAAAAAAGTGCTTTTAAAAACGAAATATAAACTCGTAAAAATCGTGTGCTTTATGTGGAAGGCTTTAATATCCTTGGGAGCAAACATGCTGGGAGGTAGAGAGGAAAGAACTTTGGTGCCATAGAGTAAACATAAATAAAAATAATTCATCTAATAGGGTGTGCTTTGAAAGTTTTGAGCAGCAGTGCATATACGCCTCACTTAAATAATATATTTTTTAAAACATACACACACATATCTATTTGGAAGGATCACGAGAAAGTTGTCTCTATATTTCTCACACATTCTCGCGTGTTGTCCCTTCTCCTCGTACATATTTAATCGTTGCACGTTAATTGCGCTCTGTTTACACACTCACTAGTCGAAGTAGCCACACCGTGTGTTGGCCTCGTTGCTCTAAACTGGCCTTTCGTTTATATATACATACATATATAAACGTATATAATTTTGTTCAACCCCGACCCCTCGATCCATCCA
The DNA here is from genome assembly GCA_013761285.1 of Campoletis sonorensis. NCBI lineage: Eukaryota > Metazoa > Arthropoda > Insecta > Hymenoptera > Ichneumonidae > Campoletis > Campoletis sonorensis. The sequence continues at coordinate 116,330 of JACEOJ010000112.1, forward strand.
ACAACTCTCTCCTCCACAGTATAGAACACGAACAGAGAGGGTAGTTTGATTTTAATCAATTCACCTCTGGTGCTCGATAATCGAGTCTATCGAGTGTTCACTCTATCAACCTCTATGCACGTTAATTCGTCCTGTTGTATCGATGATTGCTTGTGTGAGTTGGAAAAAATCATTCAGAAGATATTTTATTCCACTTTTTTCTGGTTGTTTTTATTTTTTTATTTTTTCACGCGCGACTCAAACAATATTCTCGTCATCGTCACGTTGAAATTTGGAACTCTGGTTCATTTTTTTTCGACGCGTACGAAACTTGGGGAACGATTTAAATAAAATAATAAAATATCATTCAAAATGTAAGATGAATAACAATAAAAGTTGTTGAAAGGAAGTCGATTGAATTGCATATGAAAAACAAATAGAACGACAAGCATTTGTTGACAAGGAATTATTCCTTCGAGAGTAAATGGCTTTAAAATGGTACACAAAATAAGCAAGAATTGGCGAGGTGCCTAATAGGACCACGCAATGACCATAATCGTATATCTTCCTCGCTCTCTCCCTCTCTCTCTCTTTCGAAGAAAAAGAAACAAAATAAAATAAAAATCCATAGAAATATATCCAAAACGAAAAAAAGCATAAATTTCGGTGCGGCGAGGGTCAACGCAGACGAGATTGTCGTTGCTTTTCAAGCGAGCGACTATTCTTAACCCAAAGAGACACTCGGTCGTCCGAATCGCTAACGAAAATGAGTTCCATAAAGCTTTTAACCCGCAGGCTATCCTCCTCGCTGCTGAAGGAGGCTTTTGGAAATGGAATAGTAGGAGGGGGAGGAGATGGACGATGATGCTCGATTTCGCCACAGAGACTGGGAAGCTTTTCCAGCCAACGTGCCAAGGGGATCAGATGGCACTCGTGTGCCACATGGAACTCTGACTGAACAGAGTGTAACTAAAAGGGAACAGAAAGAGAGAGAGAAAGGAGAAAAGAGAAAGAAGGAGAGAAAGAGAGAGAGAGAGAGAAAGAGGGCTGAAGGGAGTGTTAAGACGTCTGACAGTTGTATAAGGATAAAGCCGCTCACGCTGAGTGCTTTTATTTGTCGCGCGCCAGCTCGCAAGCTCACTCACTCGCTTCTCCTTGCCCTGCTATGGCTGCTCTCTCGGCTGCGTGCCATTATTTCAAATCGATTCACTTTTGTTTGTTGACTCCATTAGAGAGCTGAGCACAGCGTCAGCCAGCATCGCCGGCATCCACATCGCGAGCAAAGCTCTACCGTTACACCGCACTTTACGTGCATTCTACTTCTACATACACACACCGACCTTTCTATATACGTACAAACTCTGTGTAGACACACATTAAAGAGTTGGTGCAAATTTGGACCAGCTCTTTACGTTTCGTACATTTTCGAACCCGTCTATCGTCTAAAGAGCTCCTGTGACTTTTAACCGAAAGAAAAAGGACGAAAAACACACACACACTTGCAAAGAAAAAATAACAAACTTTTACTTGCACTTCTCGAGTGGTTGATCTTTCCATATTTTTCGAATTTATGCCATAAATTTGACGAGTCTTTCAAAAATAATGGAATTTTAAGATATTTTATCGTTGAAGGAAAATTAAGTAAGGATTTTTTAGTTTGATCCAGTTTCTCAGATTTTTTCATCGTTTTTATAGAGACAATGTTAAACATTATGGGTTTCCTGATTCACCATTCTTCTTCTTCTTCTTCTTCTTCTTCTTCTTCTTCTTCTTCTTCTTCTTCTTCTTCGTCATTTTCAACGATTCCTCACTCCCATTCGATTCGCATTAAGTCTCTTTCTTTCTCTGCTTTCACGCTTAATGCATCTCTTTGTCTCGCTGAGTGTATTGGTACATAATACTCGACTGCTATTATAGTTATTAACGAGCATAAGAGTCTCTCTCTCTGCCCTAGAAAGATTTCGGCATGGTCGATAAAACCCAAGTTTAATAGTCCAACGTCTAGCTCATCGTTGTACGACTCGAGCCAGGATTCGAGGGGCGAAATTCTTCAAATTAAAGCAGCAATACAGAGCAAATGGATTTTTCAGTAAAATACTGGCTCACATTTAAAAAATAAACTTCTCTGTTGACAGAATGAGAAAAACCTTTTAAACTTCATTTTATTTCGTCACCCAAATCAAATTATATCGAGTTTCTAATTCTCTTCACTTTTAAACAGAAATCGTATTTTTTTCTTTGCTTCGATTAAGAATGTTTAGGAGTTACGATTGTAGACAAAACTGTCGATTCTTTTTTTTTTTTACCGATTTCTTACATATTTATTTATCCATTGATCTAATTTTGAAAGTTTTTTTCAATCGAGTCCAACTTTTTGAGAGCAAAATCGTCTCAATTCGAACCGTGACACGAGGGATTTTTCTCACAACCATTTGAACGAATAAAAATTTTAAAAATCTTAAACGCATTATTTCTGAACAATACAAAATCGTCAAATTGTATTGATAATTGCAACGACTCAACATTCGTTTCTAATTCCAACAAAATTCGGTTCTTCTGAGAATGAATCACGTGGACGAATGATTTTTGTTTTCTGTATAGAAAATCTTGATTGTCTTGATTCAGTTGAGTGTCAAAGGTTCTGATTACATATAAATAACGTAATATAAATAAATATGAGGACAGCGAGACATCTGTATATGTGAGAAGATTGTACGGTCTTCCGTCTAATCGCCTAGGGCTGTCCGGGGAGCACTAACGCAATCTATTCCAAAGTTGGGAGTGAGAGTGGGCAAGCAAGGGAGGGATAAAGGGAAGATGAAGAAAGAGAGAGAGGGAGATACCCACGGGAGGTTTCGCCCGGTGATCCATCGCTTAACTTCGACGCTATATATAGTTTCAAAGCATCACATCTACATGGAGGAAAGCGTTTGCAAAAGTTTCGCTAAGGTCCACGTAGTCGTTTATACACAACGATATTCGCTTGTGATACCGTATGCCTGAGATTTCCTTCATATACATACGCGTAATAACCAGAGGAAAGAGCACACAACAACTTGAATTGCTCCCTGAAGATTTTACGTCGTCGTAGACCCTTCCGGTGCGTGATAAGAGTGTAAAACATCCAAACGAAAAAGAAGAATGTCAAACTCGACATTTTTCAGCATTCTTTTATTCGTATTGTTAAAGAAAGGTCAAAAAAATTTCAGATTTTTTCAAAAAATCGCATAAATGATGGATAATTTTCGATAAAAAGGATCCAAATGTGGTAGAACCTCGACGGGGAGAGAGCCTGCGAGCGTTAAAAGCAAGATTGGCTGTTTCTTCATTACTTTCAAACGTCAAACTCTACGCCGTTCGATAATGAGTCCATTTATCCAAATTCTAATGAGATTTTACCAATCTAATGTGTCTGGTTATTGTCATTATTGTCTTTCGAATGGAATGAAAGTTTTTTTTTTCCTCCGACCCTCGGAAGAACGAGAAGTTGTAATAAAAGTTGAATTATTTCGTGATTTGATACTGAAACATGTTTTTAATTGTTTTCAAAACAGGAAGCTCCCCTTCCCGGGATATAAAAACTTGATAAATCCGGTGTTATTATTTGTGCACGTGAATAGGGACTGCAATAACCTTGTACAAACACTTATTCGTGAGTGTGTGTGTATGAGAGAGAACGAGGTGCAAAGTGGTTATTAAGGCAACCGGAAATGGTTCTTCTGATGGCAAAAATCGAAGACGTTCGAGAAGGAGTGAGGCGCCGGAGTGCAGAGAGAGGAGGAGAGAGAGAGAGAGAGAGAGAGCAAGGGAAAACGACGCTGCGTCCGTTTCTTGGATGGGACCATCTTCCAAGACGAGGTTTACGTCCTCGAGTGGGAAAAACAAATTACCGCCGTGAGGCGCGAACAAATATTGGCTTCTTGGCTTGCGGAGATGAGAGAACGCATTGCGCTCGAGTGCGATATATATCGAGGCAGAAAACCCACGTGCATGGCTTTCAAACGGTCTTTTTTTTTTTTTTTAAACTTTATTTTGTTCCCGGAAATGGCACGTGATATAGATTTTATCTGCACTCTGGTAAAATGAGACAGAAACAGAAAAAACGGACGTCCGGACGTAGACTCGAAATTTATGACTGAAGCAATTCCAGATTCGCGGTCTTCGACTTTATGAAAAAACAAATCTATGCACTTTCTTGCTCCGCGGAAAAAACAAAACAGCTCAAAGGACAAAAACCTTCCGTCGATTCACCTGATCACTTTTTTCTTCTCAACGTCTAATACCTTTTTATTCTGATTTTTTCGAATCAAGGACTTCACTCGGTCCAAATAAATTACATCCTCAATGCCACAATCTCTCTCTCTTGATTTTCTCTCTCGTATCCAAACGAGAGACAAAAAACTTAACGGTGCTTCCGATTAGTTCCGTTGAGGAAAACTCTGCCAGAGAATAAAGTGTCCTTGTGTTTTCTCTCCAAATGAGATTTATAAGAAATGAAACTTTTATGGATTTCGCTGTTACCGTGGTCACTCCGGAGGACCATTTTTTTCAAAAGATTCACTTCCACAAGTCTTTTCTTGAAAATAACACAAAAATTATCATTTTTACTCCGTTCTTATATTATTTATATTGAAAAGGGACTTTTTTCGAGTTTTTCGAACTCAAGAAAGAGTTTCAATTAAAAATGACTCCAATTATTTCGATTTTTATGTCGAATCTTCATTTTTTCAACTTTTGATTGCTCCTAACTTGCCACATTAGTGCTCAATTGTTAGATTGGATCAATTTGATCCTTCGATCGATTTCAATTGAAAAAAATCAGATCAACATTATAAACAGTGTCCTTAACATGCGCGCATCATGAAAGTTATTTCATTTCAAAATCATAATTCCAGGGAAGTCCTGATGAAAAATTCTAAATAATAAAAATTTTTAGACAATCATTTTTGGAAGAAAAAAATAGGTGCATTGATTTTTGAAAAATTGTAACTGATCGTAACATGCAGTTTTTAAAGAATGGGTAGTGGAGAAAAGAAAAAAAAATGTTAAATTGGGTAGGCGCGGTTACTGATTGCGAATAAACGACAATTAAACTGGCATTTTCGCGTTGATTTGCTTTTCGCCTTGACGCCCACGACCATTCAATGTTTATTCGTACTAAATGCTGAATCTGCTATGAAACGCTATTAGCAAGGGTATACATGTGTTAAATCGGTATGGAGGGAGAATGAGAGAAAAAGAGATGGATGAGAGAGTGTAGGACCGAAGAGCTCGTCGAGCCAATTAAAAGCCTTCAGCGTTCCTGGGAATTAATATTGGAAACAAAAACTCCAATTTCAGGCGCGTCACGTATAAAGAAGCTCGGTGTTAGCCGCGGACCTCGTGTTAATTGACCATTGCCCATTACACACCGGTCTGCCATTGGCCACTGAGTTTTCTCAACACGACGGCTTTCGTCTCTCGTTCCCTTGAAATACGAACCGAGCGAGAGATGGAAAATAAATTTTATCTTTTTGCATGCTCTTCCCATCACGCTTTCTTCTCTGACGTTTTTTTCTTCATTCCTTTTTTTATTTTATTCATTATTATTATTATTATAAATCGTTACATCGTACATTTTCGACGATTTTTATTTCGTTGTAATTCACAAGGTATTTGAAAAAATTAGATTGATTTCTGTGGTCGAGCGAAGCTCGGTTATTGACAGGGTTTTTATCAGCAACAGAAAAAAGTACAATTATTTCAACTTCTCGTTGACACACTTAATTTTGGTGTCTGCATTGATACACTGGGTCAATTTGACCCGGTGGTTATTAAAAAAAATCAGGAACACACTTAAAACATTCCTGAACATTTGTGCATCATTAAAATTGAAAAAATGACAGATTTAATAGTTTTAATAAATTATTTCAAACTTTTATTTCTCAAAAAGTCAACATTTTACCAATAAAATTGGATTTTTTTCTCGAAAAATACGATCGATCGAAAAAAAAATCGTTAACTGTAATGACAAAGCGTTGACAGTTATCAAAAATATTTCTGGAGTAGAGATAATTACGATAAATAATTGTTTCCAGGTCAAATTGACCCAGTGTGTTAACGCATGTTTAATAACAAGACATTTTTTCAATGCCACAAACTTATTAGATCGAGAGTGACAATGAATATGACTAAACTTTCATTAGTGTCTGTTTCCGCATGTCAACTCAATTCGGGTTTCGTTAAAATTCTCAATGGTAAGTCAAGAGTCCTCTTTTCCTTTGCATAATTCTAATCAACGATCGAGGCGTACGAAATCGCATGACTTAACGAACCCTTTCACGGTATATGTCCCGAATCCATAAAATATAAGCGGTGTCCCAAAAGTCCAAGATTCACGACTTCAAAAACGATTTCAGTCAAATTTCATTTTATCAAAAATGGTCATGAGTGACAGCCAAAAGGATTATCTCTAGAAAAAATCCCAGCACCGACGTAGCATCCAAAAAAAAAGCGTCAAAACTATTTTTCCCCCAAGAACTTAACATTCTAAGGTTTCAATGGCCACCACGACTTCCGAGACAGCCCGTGGACAAAATTTTCATAAGACCACACGCGCCAGACACTCATCCCACAGGAGAGTGATAATCTATGCGAAACTATCGAACCGAGAGGCATATCTCGAGTATAAAACCAGATGATGAAATATGCACAAGGGTTAAAGTATAAATTTTCGATTAAACGTTGCGTTGATTGAATAAAAATAAAAAAAGATCCAAAATAAAGATTCTAAACAATGTTAAAATTGATATTGTCCGAATAGACGTCAAAATTGGTTTAATTTCTGTCGATTTGATGCTAAATTCGAAAGAAATTACGTCCGAACGATCCCGAAAAAAAAGAGTATCAATCAATCACCGCTCCAAGAACAATTATTCTTCAGGAAGTTTCGCTTTTGAGGAACAAACTCCATCATCAGGAGTATCTCTTATTTAATACACACGCACGCGTGGGCACGTGGAAGTGTACACAACGTTTTCGTATTTCGTAATATATATAGTTTGGTATAAATTGGATCGACGTGTACCGCAAATAATTGGATATTATGCAAACACACACACATACACACAGAGTTGGAAAAGAAGCGGAGTCTCGGGTCTTGTGTGTAGACCCTCGACTGCCTCGACAGATGGGCAAGAGTGGAGAGAGAAACTGTCCTGCAGCCGTTTTTCGTTCACGTATATATTTGCTCGTTGAGAGAGTATACATTCGTGTGCAGCGAGTATTTATAAATGTCTTTATGTGTGAGTGTGTGCTCGTTATAACACACGGATACGAGAGACAGTCATTTACATTGGATATTAGTACAGCGTGGACTCGTTTAGCGTCATAGAATATAAAGAAGCGAAAAAGAAAAAAAACAAATGACGAATCCCATTTGAGCGTGGATTTTGTTATTACGAATACCAAGCTGATGGGGTCAGGCTCATGTTTGATTTCAATTAGTATAGCAAATGAACGTTCGCAGAGAAACTCTCCCCCTGGCCCTCCCCCTCCCCCTCCTCCCACTTCTCTTCCCGTCTGATATTATTGTTCACCGGGCTTAATCCAGACCACGAAACGCTTCGTATTGAACGCGTCGAACGAGCTGATTATTATACCGAAAGCTCTGAATCATCAGGATCTATCTATATACACATATCCCCGAGTCTATCCACCTGTTTAATTAGCACAATTGTCAATAGAATAAGTTTTGTGTTTACGATCATCTCCTCCCACTCTACACTCCAGGGCTTTCATTATTTTCATCATTAATATCATTTGTACAATTTTTTTTCTTAATTACTAATATTTGTTTCGATCTATTGGCTTGTTGTGATGATTACTTTCGTTTTTAAAGGTCCTCGTTATTTTTATTTTGACCAGAATTCCAGATTTTTGCTGCCAGATCGATTTTTCCAAAGTTGAATTAACAAAATGTCAGTTTGAAACAATGAAAAAGTTGTTTTTGAATTAAAGTGCTATTTTAGTGCGTTTTTTATAGTTTTTTCGGTAACTTTGTGGTTTTAATAGAGTTTCACACGTGTGTTTACATTTGTGTGAGAATTATTGAAGATTTGTGTATTTACCGATCAATATATCGAGGAAATAATAATATTATAGTTTATAAAGAATTTAATTGGAGGAAATGAGGGCCGAGGACACGGGACAGCTTGTTTCTCAACATGAAATTCTGTAGGCACTAAAAGCCCGCATGTGTATAAGCCTGAAAGACATAAGTGGATGGTTGACGAGATGTGGGTTCAAAGAAATTCTAATTGAGTGGCTACTCTCGTCACTCCTCGGTTATACGGCATGTTTCTGACGGAGTCTTTGATTGCCCGTTAGTTTCGCGACGTGTCGAGCCTCATAGGGGCCATTTCTATACACACTGCCTCTTCGGTCGAATCAATCGTTTCGCATCAACGATCCAACGGATTGAATGAAATAGAAAGAAATAAAAAAATTCCTCGATCGTTCTCAGTCGATTAAGATTAATAATGGAACGAAATAAAATCTGACATCTGCGCTAGAATATTCGATTAAACGCTATTTTAAATTTTAATCGATGCGGGCTTAATTTATAGGAAAGGCTGCACGGCGAAGAAAAAAGGGGACAAACACGTTGAAGAAAAGTGCAGGGTCTTCAGAAACTTTAATGATGATACATTGGCTCGAAGAGCTCGTCGATGTTCACAGAGACAACTCGGTGGCAGTGTCACTCATTCGTAAATTCCAAAACGATTGAAAAAAAACAAGAAATCTTATTTCTCGTAACGTCTCGGAAAAAATTATTAAATTGATAAACTGAAAAATTGATTTTGTTGGAAATGCGTAGAAATTTGGCTGCCAGGGTCGAATTATTTTGATGAATGTGGTCAACCGAATATAATCGAACTGTGACATCAAATATTTCGTTACTTTTGTGAACAAATAATTAAATCTATCAATTAGGGAGATAGTTTAATTACCATTATGTCGAGGTATTTCAACGAAATATTTCGTCAACAGTATTTAGACAATGGATTTCATTGATAGAAACAAATTTGTCGTAATAAGCCACGCGAATTCACCGAAAAGTGAACTAAACGATGTCAGTATTATTAAACAAATCTTTTGTTTGTTTTTATTTTAATTTATCCACCACAATGATATAATAATTGGATTAACAAAATGTGGAATATACAAAATGAATTAAATCGACACGTCCAAATGGATCTTTCACTGTAAATAAATTAAACAAATAATCTGTGACCCATGGAATCGAAATTGATTTAATTTATGTAGGAAATTATCATCAAAACTCTTAGAGAATCCATTAAAAAATGAAGAATTAATGTTTTTAAGTAAACAAAAATAAAATTTTCAAAATCTGACATAAATTTAAAGTTCTGCAGTTGGAGAATCATAAATAAACACATTTTTTAATACTTTTTTGTACATTTCCACCGGCGAAAAGTCGAATAAAGTCGTTTTTTTTTGGTTTTTCACGAAAATAAAGTTTGTTGTGTAAAAAAGTGACATGCATTAGGGACATGAATGCATTAGTATAGCGTTCATAGAGAAGAAGGAAATGGATCAGAGCGACAAAGGCAGTGTGGAAAGATTTGATAGAGACTCGAACGAGGAGGAAGTGACTATTTTTTTCGATTATTCGCGAACGGGACAGCATGGAGAAGAAGAGAGAAGAAGAAACGGAAAAAAAAAGATGGACTGAAAGTGAGAGAAAGAGAGAGAGAGAGAGAGAGAGAGAGAGAGAGAGAGAGGGGGAAAGAGAGAGAAGAAGAGAGGAAGAGGCAGAAGAAGGAAAGTGTGGCAAAGAGGACTGGAGAGTTAAGGAACACGAGAAAGCACTTCTGGAGTCGTGACGCGATGCCGTGGCGGCAAAATCAGCGAGAGCATCCAAAGTATATTGGGTCTTCGCACCAGTTTGCGCAACCTCTTAGTGCCTGATTTTCCACTGCTCAACTGTACAGCCACAAAGAAATACAGAGTGAAAACATACACAGACATAAATGAATATCCATGTTACGCGTCTGTATATATTTATAGAGGATAGTGACTGGAGCCTGAAGAGGAAGGAACACTCCCGATCCTTTCTTCCGTTAGATCAGCCGAGAGAGATAATACATTAATTTTCTATTGTCATCGTGGACCCGGAGAAGATCGATCGGTTTCGCTCGAATACATCGAGACGAAAGAACCGAGAGAGAAAAAGAGAGAGAGAGAGAGAGAGAGAGAGAAGCCTAAAAAAAAAAAAAAAACAGAAAAAATGGATCGCAGTTGGAAAGACAATAATTGCACTATCCTCCCGTTATTGGGAATGGTAAAAAATCTAACGTGGGAAAAGAACTGTTGAAATAATACTGAGTTGGTTAAATAATTCTGGAATGGGAGGTCACGGCATCCGAGGCCAGACTTCCTGCTTTTTCTTCTTCGTTATTTTGTTTAATTTTTTTTTCCTCCCATCCTGCGCTCTGGCAAAAGCTCCAAAGCGATGCATCATAATCAGACGGTCAACTTACTTAGAGAGACCACGGCAAGAGAGAGAGAGAGAGAGAGAGAGAGGGAGAGAGAGATGAGGAGCGAAGAGGAAGGGAAGTAGAGCGATGCGCGCGCGCTTAAGTTAATTAGCTAATTAGTAATTTTAATCGGATGACGCATGCGCATCTCGAGGGATACAAGCAAACCCTCTTAGCGTGCAGAAGGGTACGCGAACAGAGACGGAGAATAAGGGAGGAAGAGAGAGAGAGAGAGAGAGAGAGAGAAGGCACATGGAGAGTGACTCCGAAGCTCTTTAGCTCGCAGGGATTTGCACACTGTTATTATACGCTCGCTCCTGCTAACCGTATCATATCCTCTGAAGAAAGAAAAAAATTTACCGGGTAATTGCGTCTAATTAATTTAGGGAAAAAATTCTTCTCAACGGGCGCACCACATTTTTCAACCAAGTCCGAGACTTTTGTTCCAACGATATATACATACACATTCGTACTTTCCACCGTTTCGCACACGACTGTTGCTTTATTATGAGTCCAAAGTTACCCCAGTTCTAATTTCATTTCTTTTAATTTATAGGGGCATCGGTGCGGAAAAATATTTAAAAAAATGTTTTCTCTTAATCACCTTATAATTATGAAATATTTCAAATATTATCGTGATATTTGTCAATAAGTCATTGGCATTTAAAACATTCTATTTATGTATCGATTGCCAATATCCAACAACTGAAGTCTTTGAAAAATTCATTAATTTGCAGAATTCTTATGATCGTTACGCTGAGAACGTGCCTTTAAACTGAAACTCTCGAATTAAATAAATTAAAAAATTGAAAATCTGTAAAGTACAATTCCAGTGGCAATTTTGTTTGTAACCCTTACGATAAAAGTGTCAGTTTTAATCTGAAAAATTTGATATATCGTTTAATATAAGCTTTTTGATGAAACAAACCCCAAGGCTCTATGTTCTCATCGCGTTATTTGGGGATTAACCCTCTCACTCTATGCGTATAAGCGATGATGGTTGGTATCAAAAAGCAAAACTGACGAAAAACTCCCCTTGGGCGAAATATCGTCAATAGATATAAATATATATGTGTTTACTGAGTGAACGACGAGCTGGTACTTTTGTCGATGAAAAAATGCCTATATCAATGCTGACATACAGTACATGCGATGGTTGATGGTATGTCGAGAAAAAGATGGGGTGGAAACCAAAGTGAAAGAGAGAGAGAGAGAGATGAGGTAGAATCGTGGCTGCCATTGAAATATAATTCGTTTACGATATCACAGAGGGTAGTGTAGAGGGAAAGAAAGAGAGTAAAACGTTGGATGCCCAATTATTGTTAGGAAGGAGTTCCCCTGGCATGGTCAGGGGGTTTATGGTACAAAGATTTTTATGTACGTGTGTATACCGACGATTTATAACTCGATTCCGCACTGGATTCCCGCACAGATTCGATTTACCATCTAATGGAGTGTGCCCCTCAATTCGATTAAATAGTACATCGGTATGTTGATGGATGCAAAACTTTTAAAACAGTTTTTTAAATTCATTATTTGTCCTCTGACAAGGTTTGGAACATTAATTCTTTCGATACTTCGTAAACAACGAGTTCAAAGATAAGAAAATTCGATGCTAAAATTGAAGCCATCAATATGCGTGCGTTCATCTTTATGAGATGAATAAAGAAAAATGCTTTGCGTGTAATTCAGTGAAGGGTGCGGTCAACAAAAACTTTTGTCGAAAAACGATCTTCCCCAACTCTCGACAATGTACCGGGGAGACCAAGCTGATTGACATTTTCGAGGAGGAAACAAAAACCCACGAGACGACGACGCTCTCTTTGCCTCCGTTGACATATCGCCGAAGAGACCGCCGCGCGACACGGAAAATACTTGAAATATAAATTCGCGAGACAAAAAATGTCGATGGGACACTCACTTCCGACGATGGCCATCTTCCCAGCTTCCCTGCTTTCTCTCTACATTCGTGTTATCGCTCTTTCAAATGATTTACTTTTTTTTCAGTATTTCATGAACATTTATGTATTTATACCGAACGTTCTGTCCTGACCATTCAATCGAATACAAATAAAAAATAATACTACTTTTCGATTTATCAAACCAGAACAATATCCTGACGTTGGAAACGAATGAAATGCAACATCAAATGAAAGATTTTTTATTATTTAACCTCCGTTGACACCCTGGGTCTTTTTGACCCGAAGTTACTCTTGGGCAAAACTTATCCCTACTCCAGGAATGTTTCAAGGACTGCCAGGAACTGTTGTCATTTTAAAAAGAGTCTTTTTCTTGTTCAACAAATTACTTTTTTTTTGAAATCTCGTCAAATCTTTCTATTTCAAAAAATATCCTTATTCTGAGTAAATTCCTGGTCACAAATCTAAGAACACCAAAAATATAAACAAAAATCGATTTTTCTCAACTTCAGCAGAACTTGACATTTTCTATAATTTTTTTAAACAATTCAATTCGATATTTTTCCAATTTCGATCGCCCAATCGAAATGCACTAAAACAATTTTATATCTTAAAATAGAAAATAACATTTAACTCTTTAAACAGAGTTGAATGTCATTTTTGACATTTAACTCTGCTGACATGTTTGACAGTAAAACAGAGAGGAACAGAGTAAAAAAAAGTATATAAATATAAATAAATAAGTGTAATTGGTGAAGCAAAACGTTTGGGTTGTTCGTGTTCGTTGCTCTGTGCATAGTCAGTGGTGAGAACAAGCGTTTAATATAGTTTCGTCGTCGTGGTAGTTTTCATTAGGACGAAGTATAATTAATAAGTGAGGGAGAGGAGAGCATTGTTTCTTTTTTTAGCCTCTCGTCGTATATTTATCGCAGCTGCTGTGTCGTCACGAATAAATAAAGCGGTGTTGGTAGATAGCTGTATGCAGAGTATCGTTGTAAGGGTATGTGTACCTGAAAACTTGCACACAGAAGAGTGTACCCCTTTAACATTGTCGATAATAACGTCGGAGACGAAGAGAACGGCTGGTCTAAGCGCAACTGGGCTTAATTAGAAATTCACTTTTTTAATAAACGCGAAAAAACATGATACGAAAAGAGCAGGAAGGGGGATGAGCAGAGAACGGGGGGTAGAAAGCGAACGGAACATTATTACAAGATATGCTCGTTGTGTTTTTTTTTTCGCTGTGTATACAAAAATATACATATATATATTGATATATACAGCGATTTCCTTTTCAGGCTGAACGATCGTGGAAAGAAGATACTGAATTGACATTACAAAACGACTGAGGGGTGGAGATTGATGGAAAGATGAGATGATGTATATTTATAGATCTATATATATATATATATATGTGGGAAGCATAGTTCGGGGACGAAATTTCGAGCGGGTACATCTTTTGAAGACATTAGCATCGTTTGAGGACAGTCCCCAATGTGTTTTGGTGTCAATCACATACTTTGACGACATTTTCAGCATTCTGATTGTGACCATGATTTGAAGACACTTCAGAAACTTCGAAAAATCAACAGATGGCAGCACACGGATCAATTTTTGCCTGAGCCGTAGAAATGAATTTCTCCTACAAGTGTCCCCAATCAATGCCTTTTATTTTTTGGGTATATAATCCAAACGGTGTCGCATGAACATGTTTTTCAGCAATCATAGATCCATGTATTACTTATCTCAATGAAAGTTTTCGATGACCCTTGTGCAGCACTTTTTTAAACCTTTTTTTACTTTTTCACTTTTTTTACTTTTTTTTTACTTTTTTATAACTTTTTTCACTTTTTTTACTTTTTTTACTTTTTTTACATTTTTACTTTTTTTTTACTTTTTTTCAAAGCTTTTGCTCAACTCTACCGCTAGCTTACTGAATTCATGAGTAACAAGATACAATCGTACAAATGAATTTCCAACACAGATGACCTGAAACAAACTATTCCTCTTGTCGCGTATCTCTATACTTTGACTAGAAGATTTCACGAATTTATATCATTTGAGTGGATTCTTACGAACACACATGTCCGCAAACAATGCGTTCCATCACAATGAGTGTGATGTGATGCGTATGTAACCGACGAAAAACGTTCTTGAATGGATAACTATTTATGAAATGTTCAAACTAATTATTGTCAAACGAGAGCAGTTGATTAATTTTTACGAACTTTAATTTATCAAGAGACGTGGCACCGGCTTGACGCAGAGTATTAAAAGAAAAGCGTAGTGCCCAAACAAACCCAAACAACAAGAAACGTAAGCTGAATGACGGAGAAGGGAACGCTGAGTCTGAATCGGACAAACTTGATATTGTGTCCGATGACGATTCAATTGCCAATATTCCAAAGCCAACTCAACTCTCAAGTACAACTCCAGAAGCAACTATCACTCTACCTTCGGCAACGTCAAACATTATTCTTGTGCTTCTCGTTTTTATGAACAATGGAAAAACCATGCACTTTGGATTATCCACCGTTTTATTTAGTTTGTGGTTTTCCGTTTTTTTTCAATATTCACATCAATGTGAATATTTCAATCCTGGCCAAAAATCCCCTCCCTGGGGAAAAAAACCTTGGACAAGTTCATTTGTTGACCCCGATTCCATTTGTTTTCACAGAAAAAAACTACCCAAAAAAGTACAAAATTTTCAAAAAATTGGCAAGATCAAGAATGATTTACATTCAACACTAAAATTTATGATATCAATAATAGGACAAGTATTCCATTGTCTCTTGAGGATGAAGTATTTAAAAAAAAAGCAAAATCAGTTGGTTATTGAAAAAAGTCACCAATGTACAAAAATAAAAATCGGTCAAATGGATAGAGTCCAGAAAAAAAATCAAGATAAATCAAAACGTGGAGAAAAAATTTTCAAACGAAAATCGAAATAAGACAATAGTTTATAGTATACTTATGATTCGATTTATCGCATGATTTTTGACGCATTTCTCCGACCAATCAATTGCAATTTTCTACTTAGGCGGAGTGGTACTTCAGTGGAGGATGACAAATTTTCATACTCATTGCATTTCGCATGCTTATAACAGAGTTGAGACGAAAACGTTGAGACACACGCGCTCGAAAATTGAATGCATTGGACATCACAAAAACTAAACTTCCTGCCACATTCTTCGATTTGAGTTTCAGAAGATACTTAAATGTTCCTTGCAGTCTTCAGAATGATTGAAGGAACTTTTGTTTAACATTTTACTAAAAAATCTATACTTGAAAGAGGTTTGCCCCAATGTGCAATACGTACTTCAAACTATGCGCAAAATACATGAAAACCCAAATATTTTATGCATAGATTGAGGTCCTCAAGACCAAAAAAATATATAGTTATAATGCCGATGTCTTTGGATTTTTTTTTTCCATTTAAAAATAAGTCGTCAAACTATGTAAAATATACCGAAATTATTCTCAAATTTGTCCCCAAACTATACAAAGAAACTGAGACGTATTGTATTTATACGCATACATTACGGACCATGCCAATTGACCTCCGTATACACCTTACTGATTGTTTGTGGACTGTCCTCTTTATATGCTTTACAAGCAAGTGCCCCAAAGTATGCGTTTCACAGTAAAATTGTTATATCTCTTCAATAATTGCATATAAAACAATATCCGCAGAACTGTAATTCAAGAAGTGCATAATGAATCTATGTATGCAGAGAAAAATATGTGTCCCAAAGTATGCCTCCCACATATATATATATATATATTGAGAGAATTGATACATATTAGTGTGGTGATGATGGTGGGTTACGTTGTGGCATAGTGTGTGGGATTCGACTGAAGAGAATGTGCACGGACTGGTTGTGCCGTTAATGAGGTACGAATTAATTAACCGAGTCTCGTGTAGTACCCAAGTGGAGCAGGGGTGGGGTATATAGAGATGGGGATTGAAGAGGGTGAGGGGAAGGGGAAAGGGAAGGCTGTAATTAGGGACCTATAATTGCGTGGAGTCAGCTAGTGCGGTTCTGTGTGTTCGAGTGGTGCAGAACTCCTACCAAACTCTCTCTCTCTCTCTCTCTCTCTCTCTCTCTCTCTCTCTCTCTCTTTCTCTCTTTCTCTCTCTCTCTGCTGCAGCTTATTCCTTTTCGCAAGAGTCTGCTTTTCTCTTTTGCTCGCTATACTATTTCTCTCTTATTCTCTTACCACCGGAACGATCATCCCTTGTTTCCGGACGCCCCTTCTCCATCCATTCTCCCCTGTACACACCAACCGACCAACGATAATACAGAAAACTTTCATCAGAATCCTCGCTCTTCGTTGATCGCGTGTGCTGCATGCGATTTTGTATACTTGAACCAAGAAACCTCTGTCTCTCAAAATCGATAATTCCGATTTGCCTAATAGCTAGAGATCCTCGATACCACTATTTCGATGACGACAACTCTCGTCTCCCATTCGACACTCTCACGATTATTATTATTATTATTATTATCATTATTATCACCCCCCCCTCCCCCTCCAGGTACCAAGACACTCTGTAGTACTTCGATATATCGTAACCGGTTATCGGAGACGATTGAAATAGGGATAAGCGATAATGGCGCACCGAACGGATAGAGAAGAGCCAGACCAGCGAATCAACTAATGAGACATCTTTGACACACATTTATGTCGATACTACGTGGCACTTTGTACCTGGGACGACTTTGAAGGCAAATTCATTTGGATTTTTGTTTATTTTTTTATAATTGAGATAAAAACTTAGCAGATACTATAAAAACACTAAAAATTTGAATACAATTCATTTTTTTTTCAAAAATATACAGAATTATTGTCGAACCAGTTAATCATCTCTAACTAGAATTTCAAAATCTCAAATACATGCGAAATATAATTGCACAAATTTGTATTTTTCGTCATTTTTTTCATACATTTTTACACACTCATTGGGAATTGAAGAAATTTCATTAAACTGACATCGAAAACATTGATGGTAAAATATATGAACAGGATAATGGTTTGCGCCCTTCGGTTCGAAGGGAATGGAGAACACAACAGAGTCTCCTCGACGAGACTAATACTCTAGTATTTCGAATTGATTAATTCCAGTGATAGTGAGAGAGAGAGAAAGAAAAAGAGAGAGAGAGAGAGAGAAAGAGAGAGAGAGAGAGAGGGAGAAAGAGAGAATGGGAGGGTCCAAATAGTGAGGGAAGGGTTATTCGTGGCAAGGTGAATGAATGAGAGACCACAGGGGCTAATTTCGATCTGTTGGGGAGGCCATGGGCCTTGGTTTAGTATCGAAAGCCTCAGCGCTTGAACGCAAAATCGTTTTTATATATACGCATTCGAGCCTTTGACGCTTTCGGTTAAATTCCCTCTCTCTCTCTCTCTCTTCACTCTTTCTCTCTCATCGAGCTCGTATGATATTTTCTCAATTTCTCTCTTTCTCTGCTGTCTGACCATTCGCACGAAGCTTTCATTTAGCGACTGCACATGCATGCCTGGTATTTCCGATGAGTGACTATTGAAAATCGCGATCCTTTACACCTCGTGTGTCAACAGAAGGGACTTTTTATTTTCACGTTCTCGAGAGTCCTTCGATCCGAGGTACTCAATATATTTGATTTTTCAAAAATCACCAATCAGACGTTTCCATTAATTAAACATTTGATAACAAAACATTGACTTCAAAAAAAAAATGAAAAAAAAGTTCAATATGCCACCAAAACTTCGACAAAACGCTTTTCATTTTCAAGCCCAACAAGTTCCAGCTGAAAATTCTAACAAGTAAACATTCTGGGATTGAAGGTACGAACGAATTTCGAGAAAATGAAAAAAAAAAGAAATGGATTGACTGAATTGTCGTCGAAGGCTCCATACAAATTGACATGTAAAATTTAATATAGATAGAAGAATAGATTGAACCGCGTGACTTCTCAATTTGGCTTGGGAACTTTGACGGGGAATGGACGGGGGGGAAAGAGAAATAAATGAAAAAATTGCCACCCGCAGGAAATGTCACGGAGTATCAACGAAAAATACGAATTCAATATACGCATGTGTGTATACAGTTATATATTTATTCATGCGGAAGCTTCTGTGTTTCCACAGTAGTGATGAAGAGTATGAGAGAGAGAGAGAGAGAGAGAGAGAGAGAGAGAGAGAGAGAGAGAGAAAGAGAGAGAGAGAAAGACAGGAGACTGTGAAGAGCCACCACATGCAAGCATTCGCGAATCGCAGTTGGAGAGATGAGAAGTGAAATGACGGACGGGCGTGCTTAATGCGAATCACATCCGGTAGAACGGGCGCATTCACGAGACACGCCAATTACATCGTCGCGCATAGCTGACGCACACGTTTTGTATACGATGTCTGGCGTTCAATGTTCCCTGCTGACTCTCTTTCTCTCTCTCTCTCTCTCACTCTCTTTATCTTCTCTGTCTCATTTTCAAATATCAATTGAATTCTGACAAGTGAAAAGGCGTAATTCCTGCGATTATAAGCGTCAAATCATATCGTCGTTGACTATTTGTTTCCTAAGCATCGAGCCACACGTGAAAGGAAACTGTAGCCAAAAGCCTCGATCGCCAAAAGCGCAGAGAGTCCTCCGAGACTCCTCATCCGAAAAGGATTCGATTTTCGTCATTTTAATCATTCACTGCATTCGTAATCGAATAATCACAGCACGTCTGACACGAGCACAGGAACTCTTGGCATTTTTTCACTCAATGCAGTCTCCCGTTGCGATGGAAGGGAATCGATGCAACGATTCTCTTTCGGAGGGTGATCCTGTCTCTAAAAAACCTGCGGAATACAGATTTCTGTGAATTTTCATTTTTAATTGAAGTCCAACTGGTCAGGATCCTTAGAAATTCAGAAATGCTGAAGCGGTCACCCAACCAAGTATTGAATTCACTGGTTGCTGCGTTGTCGGCACTCATAGTTGTCAGTAATGTTGCAAAAATAATAATCAGGATATAAATAATTGAAAAAAATTGATCAATGTGACATCGTCTGCAATATTTTGAGTCCAGGATACTTTGTCAACAGAAATAATCGCGATGGCTTTTAATATCTGGGATGATGTCGTGAAAAAAAAAAAAAAAAAAAAGCAAACGATCGAGGTACCGGTTAAAGGACACAATCGAGGGGTGTCTCGAGGCAGTATTTGGTGTGGAAAGTCCGAATGGGAAGGGGCAGAAAAGTGGTTAGACACGCGTCGACGTTCGCTATCTACGTGACTGCACGCACTCCGCTCAGACAAATGTGTTTTTCGTTAAATGCATCTAGATGAAATCGAGAAGATAAGAGAAAGAGAGCTAGAGAGAGAGAAAGAGAGAAAGAGAGAACGATGCGGTGCGGTGGCTACGACGATGGATCGTATGTGTGTATGCATTGAGGGTGGATTATAGGGAAGCATTGTGAGTGAGTTTTCGATCGATGGAGCTCAAGAGTATAGAGAAGAGAATCAAAAGCGATGCTCATTTATTAGGATTTCACGCCCGTGGTCTCGTTTTTCTCTGGTCCCTCGTTTTACGGGGATTATAATCTATATGCAGTCACTATTTCGCGCTTATCCTGTGTGTGAGAGACTCCTCTCTCTCTTTCTCTCTCTCTTTCATTCTCGTTCGTGAGAACTGTCAATTTTTTATGCAATTTATTGCCTCGAGCATATGGATTTTATTGTGTACATTATGATTTTGATACTGGAAACATTAGTCTTTAGATTCGAATTTATTATTTTTCATTTATAATTTGTGAGTCCTGTCGTATTTTTTTTTGACATTGACTTATAAACCTCTCTTTTTTTTACTTTTCATTATTTCCATCATTTCACGTTTTTTCTAAAAAAAAAACTGGAGATCGTTGATGACAGCCACGCAATCAACACGTTTTTCCATGTGATAACGTAATTTAATATCGATCCAGAGAATAAAGAGTCCTCTTCACTCTCCATCGGTATCTAACCATAAAACAGGACAATACGGTTATTTTTTTTTTTCCATTTTCCTTTTTTTTTTTTTTGTTCATGTACAAATTTTCTTTGTCAAGAGACTAAAGGAATTCTTACTTCATTCTCGTCCGTGTTGACTAACTCGGTTAAACTGTCCCGGATATTTTCAAGGCTCAAAGGACCGAACTGTCCTTTAACGCTTCGCAGAGGTACGAGATCGTCGTCCCGTTTGCTTGTGTTCGTAATCAGAGGTCTCATGTCAGCCGAAGTCGTAGGAGTTGATATTGTACCGGTGAGGATCATCTTGCACTTGTTTACCAGCTGATTGGAATATGAAACTGATTAATTTTGAAATAAGATCGAAAAGTCAATTTCTCTTGATTTCAATTGACGAAAATGATGAAATTTTGACCGAAAAATGTGACATTTTAGTTGGGAATGAGAAAAAAAAGAATTTCGATACTGACGTGTGTCATTTGTTTGGGTTGACTTATTTTTTAATTCCTGCATAAATAATATTGACAAAAAATACAGAAAGAATATTAAAATGTTGGGAATAAACACAAAAGCTTGTCGGATTCTTTATTTTTGCTCCGGGTCGACAATCCTTCACGGTTAAGGCTTTTAATCGTATTCATTAAAGTGCTCTCAATGCTTTTACACGCTTTTCTTGACGTATATAAATATATATATGTCGTTGGTTCTCACTCCATCATTTACTGAACGAGTTTTCCTCTCATTTTCTCTTGCTGAGGGGGGCAGGGTGTTTCTTGGTGGTTTTCTCAGGCGCCATCGGCCAAAGTCTCGTAGTCGAGGAGGTTGAGATCGAGGACATCGGCGTCTCGGAGAAGGAGAGAGAGAGAGAAAGGAGAGAAGGGAAGCCGCGGCGCGAGAGAGCTTTTAAGTTGGCAACAATGCGCGGATTTATAAACCCCCAGGGGCATTGTTACCGCGGGAGGGAGGAGGGCTGTAGAGAAAGGGAAAGGCGAGTGATTGAGGTTCTCCGCGGCGATTCGACACTTGCCGAATACCAAAGCATTGCTTGGCCCATTGTCGAACCCTTTATCTTGGAAATTCGTCCGTTTTCATCATTCCCTCTTCCTTACGGCGTGTGTTCCTCACATGCGGGGCATTTGTTAAATGATTCTTTCTCTCTCTCTCTCTCTCGCTCGCGAGTTTATTGATGAAACGTCCAGCAAATGCGAAAAGAGCTGATAACGAGGCGCGTTCCCCATTGTGTATCCGTCTCAAAAGCTGACCGTACCTCAGCGCCAGAGAAAGTGAGAATTCTCAGACAATCGTACCGATAACGTTCCGCAACTACGAAATGAGAGGGTGCGCGTTGTCGAAAATTGAAATGAATCAGGAGCGCAGCGAGTAAGAAGGATGGTTCCGTGGAGATTTTACGATCGTGAGAATGACGGCAGGCTAAATTCTTGCTGACGTGAAGTTTCCGAAATCATTGAAACGCACACCCCAAAACGTCACCGCGTTATGCGCGGTGACGAATTAACAATAGAATTTGCGAAAGCCTCTCGAATGTCGAAAAAATGTATAGGGACCGACGAAATTTTGGTTTGAAACTCTCGCACGCATCCGCACTCCCGAGAAAAAACATTTGACAATCCACCATACGAAACTAACGTGCGCGCGGGTGAATCTCCTTTCATGCGTACAAATTAAATTAATGCCGCGGCCTACCCACCGATCTTCAATCTATGGATACTCTCCCTTCCAAAATGCACACGCATCAATGCTATTTATTTCACAACCTCCCGAGGACAATGCTCCTGACACGACCGCTGCATATAACAGCCAATAATAAACGTACGTACGAATCATACTCCCTGGGACCCTTCTACGATTAAGTTCCACGATCCTACTGACTTTCCCATGACGTTACACACTTGCAATCGGATTATCGCCCCTCTTTACAAAAAAAAAAAAAAAAAAACTGGTTTAACTTCTCGTAATAACTTTTATAAAATTGGGAATGTCATTTTTTTGATGTTATCTTTTCTTAGCTACGTTTCGGATCCCTTTCTCCATTACAATTGCAATATTTGAGCCTGTTCATTTTTATTCCACGTGGATTTACGATTATTTCGAATAAATAACGTTTTTTTTTCGAAAATTTCGTACATTTCGGTAATTAAACTCGAAAATATTGAGAATTATAAGTTTTGTTGTAAAATGCTCACTTTTCCGCGAGTCGAAGTTTTCAATAATTTTTTTTTAAAACTAGAAAACTGATAAAATATCTCCCAAATCGACTTCAAATTTGATTGCTCCAAAAAGAGTTTTATCCGCCAAACCGCATAAATTTTTTAGCAGCCTGAGGAAAAAACTGACGAAATCTTCAATTTTTCGCACAAAACAAGAAAAAAGCGCAAATCCAGAGTTGATTGATTAATCGTTCTTCCGTTGATGATAAAAAGGTTGAGAACGTAGCTATTTCGTATGGTGGCCGATATTCCACAAATGCATTTGCAATGACGTGCGAGAGTCGCGTACACGCGCATTTATAGGATTTCTCTGTCAAGACACGTGGCGGGTGGGTGTATATATAGTAAAGAAAATAGGAATGAGAGATGGAGAACGATGGGCGAGAGAGAATCTGTGGATATCGTTGAGCTCCCCACGGGAAAGCCCGGCGCATCGTGCTCTCTGCTTCGCTCTCGTTGTCCCGTCAGTTTCTGCTGTTGCTGATGCTGTGTATAGAGGCTCCGGTGTACCGCGGTGGTGTCACTGCATTCTCAGCAACACCCTCTCGACGATACTCTTGGTATGGATACAGCGACACACACACACATTGACAAATAGATATACATATTCAGGGATAATTCGCGGGAGAGAGCGACGGCGCCAGCGCGCCAGTGAGCGAGCAGTGTGCCATTCATCTAATCCGTAATTATGCTGCTGGCAACACACACTCGACTCTCTGCTTCCCTCTGCTTCCCTCTGCTCGCTCCCGGGCTAATTACCAACGCTTTCCTATACACGTGGATATCCATATATGTATAACGATATAAAATGAAAGCTCATGTACGAGAGAATATGCCCTCGAGTCGAGACAACAAACTACTCACAATGTAAACGTTTCAAGCCTCTATTTTCATACATTTATCATTAACAATCGTGTGCAACTCTTGCGCACTAGGTTTACCTAAGCTCATATTCATTTAATTGCCACAATAATTATCGATTAATCTATGCATTTTCCTTGGACAAATATAAAATTGGATTTAGATGAGTTTGTTCATCAAGAATCCCAGGGTAATCGACCTCGTCAACTAATTACGTAAGTGACATTCCAAGTTCCATGGCAGAATATTTGTAAAGGATCAAAAATCCTTTGATGACGATCACGCTTCTCACGATTAATCGCGATCGTCTTTTACGGAATCTGTCTTTCGATTATTTCAGACGTTTTTTTCCCTCCGCGATTATGTTGTAGCTGTCAGGATTTTGTTTTACTTTTTTCTATGTTTTTATCTTCTATTTTTGGACAGATGCGAGAAAAGGAAGAAAAAAAAGTTGGCTTGTTCTTAAGAGCGAAGTGCGTGGAGCAGAGAAATCAATCGGAGCAATGGGCTCTCTCGTTAATCCAAAAGGTTTGCTTTTCGGATGCTCGGTTCGCTCTTACATCACGTAACTAGGATATCGGAGGGGGGAAGAGAGGGAAAGAGGTTCCGAGGGAACTGGCGGACTGGGCATTCGAGTCCCTAAACCACTCTTCCATACAGCAGAGCACTTCAGTTCGAGGTACAGTTAGAGTGTGTGTATTTTCTATAACGTATATATATATATATCTATATAAACGCAAGTACTATATCGATGTATTACTGCCGCCAAGCTCTCGGGGCTTCTGGGCGCGGGCGGCGAGTGACTGAGTGGTTATTTAGGTAAGAGCCACCCCCGCGCGGGTGGCAGAGAGTGAAGGAGAGGAGGAGAGAGTTGCACCACCATCTACCCAGAGAGTTAGCCCTCCAATCCCTCCCGTTAAGTAATGGCACCACAACATATTGTGCAAAGAACTCTCACTCTCTTTTTCTCTCTTTCTCTCTCTCTCTCTCTCTCTTTCTTTATCTCTTTCTATGCTTTTCCACGTTTCTCCCACACTCGATTATTTACACGGACGTATATTATAGAGCTCGCGCATCAGCATTGCAGCTGATGGCGAGCACATCTTCCAAAGTATTCGAGTTACATTGCTCCACTATATACTTTTAGCCGAATGTCCACAACGCTATTTTTCATTGAGCACGCGAAAAGGATTAACTCATGCCAACGATTTATCATGAATAATATAAAGCAATGGATTCAGTTTGTAATCTTTTAAAAGGACCTCCCACTCGTACCGCACCCAATCGAACAGAATTCCCTTCCATTTTTTATTTTTCGAACTATTGTTGTTCCCAGTGGCATTATGTTTGCTGGCTCACTCGCAGCTTTTTTCCCTCGTCACTAAAAGCAAAAAAACGAAAATATAACGAGCCCGACGACCGGCGAGTGCTTAAGTGCATTTTAGCTAAACATTCTCCAAACCATTCGTTTGCTGCAAGTCAACAGTTTCGACATTTTTGTTATTCTTCATTCTAATATCTAGCAACTATTTTATTTGTTTTTTTCATCATCAAAACTTTCCAGGAAAGCGATTTTCAGGTTTTTATTCAAAGCTTCTCTTCTTTTCTGTTTTTATTCCATAATGAAGAGCAATTTATTCAAGATCAATCGGTGAAAATAATGTCTAGCATGTACCGGAAAATGTTGCACAAAATCTCTATCGTCCTTAACGCTACAAATTGAGGAGCTTCCTCATCGCTGTTCACTTTCTATATAAACGTGCGTATGAAACGAGCTGACGGGGAGATTCAGTGTCCGAAAAGCAAATTCGTCGTGTAATGGTGCGGACAGGCTGTTGCGACACGCTTATCTTCAACCACCATAGAAAATCCCACACAGAATACATTACATTACGCGTCGTTTAGATTATTGGCCGAGATATTGTGCGGCTGTACTGCGCTTGTTTTCCGTCGAGCTTTCTCGCTCCCTCTCGTGCTTCGGATGATCGCGATAACGCCGAACGCTTCTTTCGTTTTCTACCAAACCGAGCCCATGGTTATATGCATTGTTAAGCCATATTTCCATCCTCGAGTCACGTAAGTGTACAAATTTTCGAGAAAACCAACATTTCTTCCATTTCTCTTTCTAGAAATGTATTTAAATCATCAAAAGATGTGTAACGCAATTAAAGGAAGTTTGAAACCTCGAAATCTCCAGCAAACGGACCGATTGCTTGAAGGCAAGTTTCCGAAAAGAGTTGGAGAATCACGACCAGGGTATTTGGATGAGAGAAAAATCGTTTAGATCGAGGAAAGCAATAACAAAAACAAACCAAATCGCGTTCTGTGTCGATCGATTTTGATGAAAACTTCATGATTACCGGTGGATGCTACAATCAGACCGGACTTCATGTCAATTTTGAGGCTCGAAGGGAGCCAGGATCATTAACGGACCAAAGGAATGGCAGCAATCTCGATAGTTGTGTGGCTCTGGTGGGAGCTTTGGGTTTTGGCAAATGTACAGAAACGTACGCACCTCTGCGGATGTAGGCAAAAGACTAAATATGTATATAATATCCATGAATATATATACAAATACATTTACTAATAGTACACGCAGCATGAACGCGGAAGCAGTGACAGATCTAAAGAGCGAGAGGATAGAACGAAGGGGTTGTTCGCGGAGTGAAGGGATGGAATTACAGCGACAACGATGACGTGGCTCATGGAAGTGCGAGAGGAACGGACCAAACACTGGAGCCAAAGAGAGAGAGAGAAAGGGAGAGAAAGAGAGAGAGATAGAATAAGGAAGAGCAAGGCAGAATGAGCTGGAGAAAGACAGAGAGAGAGAGAGAGAGAGAGAGAGAGAGAGAGAGAGAGAGAGAATCAGGCGAGGCACGTAATGGCGTGTCGGAGTTAACCGGTTGATAACCATCAGTTATAATTAACTCAGGCCAAGCAGCGAACAAGCCAACCCTGGTATAACTACCACCCTCCTGGAGCCTTCCACCAACGCGTCCTGTACTGTATTAACCAACCAAACGGATTCCTCTTGCTCCCTTCAACCTTCTCACCTCCCTTGGATCCTTCCTCGGCACTATAGCTCCTCTGTCTATCGCATACACACATCTGCATAGATATACAAATGAACATATATATATAAATATATTATTAAATCTATATATATGTATAAATTTATGTGCACATTGACTTTTGAATAGGAAGCGTGCGAATGCGATTTCTCTACTTGCCGCTTTCTCGAATCTTCATCCAACAGTCTCGCAGTTCTCATTGTTATCATCGACCCTATGTGTGCTCCCTGTGCACAGAATTATTTCTTACTGCTCCTCCTATCGCCAACTGTTACACTACCATTCAACATCGCTCGTGTACTTCCAAACCTTACCAGAAGACTTCGTTAATGAACGTTCGAATCCAACTGACATTTGATCTTGTGAATGTAGTACAGCACTCTCTTGTCTTTCTTGTTATTGTTGCAATCTTATGTTAAGTTGATTAATTAACTAATTAACTATGCTTTCTGGAAATACTATGACTTGGAAGTTCAGCAAAATAGTTCGTCCATTGTTCACTTAAATTCATTGTTTTTTACAATCATTTATTCAGTTGTTTCGCGAACGTGCATTGTTAAACCTTTTTTTTTTATTGTATCCGATAAAAGTTTGAGCCATTTTTTTAAGAACAACAGGCCAAAGGTTCAAACTGTACAAAATAGAATGTCGTTTTTTTTTAATGTTACGATGAGCCAGCTTTCATTGACGTTTTCGAGTGTGACAAAATGTTCTGGCAATTTTGCTACAGTCCCTTCATGAATTACTGTTCGAATACTTTACACGCGCAAACATTAGTCCTACGATTATTATAATAAGAGGATCCTGCTCCAAGGACATTTAGGAGCACAGGCCAGGCCTGCTGCGATCTTCTGTACCCTAGGAAATATATATGTATATTAAAGCTGCGATCTGAGAACATAGATGCAGGGACTTTCTCGACGTGTCTCCCGCAGTCCTACGGCTAATCCCTATTGTCGTGTGACACGCCGGAGCTTCGTAATGGATCGGCGTCAATCCCCTTTCCTCGCCATTCCTATCCATCCCTAACACAGGCATATGCACTGGTGTTCTCGGGATCCTGCAGGATGTGAGGCCCGCAAACATGCACGCGATAGCTGCTTTACGAGAAAACGTTTGTGTATGTGAGTGGGAGAGAGAGAGAGGAAGAGAGAGAGGGGGAGAGAGAGAGAGAGAGAGATAACAACAACACATCAACGTAGCGATGGTGCCATCCGCATAGAAACCACCCTGAGAGGGTTGTGCAACGTTAAGCCACCCTCAAACGTTGAGAGATTGAGAGAGAACGTATGTGCATATGAGTCTTTCGTACACATTCACACTAGCAGCCTATTTGCCTCCCTCAAATCTCTTGGCTAAGTAAGCTTGAACGATATAATCGTGACTTTATCGATGCATAGATTTTTGACCTTAGTTCCCTGTATTCCTAGCCCCCAAGTTATATTTGAGCTTCAAGCCAATAGATTCCACGTATACGTTGATTTATGACCATTTATCTCGATTTTGGAATCGATCTTATGAGGTTTTAAATTGGAAACGTTTCGATAAAACTTTCTCTCTCATTTAAAATCGTTTGCAATAAATCAGCATTAGGTTTTTAATGTGAAGACAAAATGTCCCTTTCTTCAAGTCCTGTTTTTTTTTTTTATTTTTATTTTTTTTTTAAATATTCACCAACTGACTTTTGCTGTTGATTGAAAGAATCATTCCAAGTGATTTTCGTCTGATTTGTTACACGTCAGGATGAAATTCTGTCTCATTGATAATTTAGTTGAATGATTATTGAATATGGGTATGAACGTGGTTGGCGTAACAATCGAGATTGAAAAGGTCTTCGTCCATCAGGATTCCGTTTGCCCTTCTGTGTTAAGAGAAATAGAAAGAACGTCGAGCGAAGAAAAAGAGATGGAGCTGTGGTGGAAGAAGAGCTTCACCGCGAAGGGCATTAAATCAAGAGGCTCGTCCGATCGAACGAGAACGACGACGAGGCACTTAAGCTATCATTGGCAAAGGGCCACTCTTCCGTTACAGCAAATACTTTATCGTTATGTAATGCATATCTGTATAAAAAAACGTATATGTATATATTTTTAGGTTTTAAATAAAGAACGCTTTGGTTTGTTAAATAATAACTTTATTATCTTGGTTCCAATACGTCTTTCGATATTAAGTCTCGTTTTTTTATCTTTGGACTAAAAAAAAATCGAATATCTCGATGTAAAAAAAGTGTCAAGTTGGAATTATTCGGAAATAAGGAAAAATTAAACTCTTGACTCGTTGCACAAAATTTTACCAACTCCACAGTTTTTGAGTTACACGCTCGTCGAACAGAAGGAGCTCCTTCTTTGCCGAAAAAACTAGAAAACGTTGAGGATTTTCCTCAGCATCCGGTTTTTCCGCAGATTTAGTTTCATGCTCGTTGGTTCTTTACTCCAGATTCTAAGAGCCCTTAAAAATATATTCTCAAATGTGGAAAAAATAATATTTACCTTCACTCGGAACGTCCTGTACGGACTCAAGAAAACAAAAAAAATAATAAGGGGGTCAATCCCAATCACTTTTCTACCGAACGATTTTATTCCTCAAGCTCACGTAATAGAACAACCCATGCTCCGGCCAGCAATCTACTAATTCTCGCGTAATACATATACACAGGGAAAGAAGAACAAATGTTTTCGTTCGGTATTTGTACGACGTGGAAGAACGAGCGTTGGAAAAGACAGAGACAAAGAGAGAGAGAGAGAGAGAGAGAGAGAGAGCGAAAGTATAAAAGGTGAGAGAAAGAATAAAAGAGAGTAAGTAAGTAATAGTACAAGCATGTGAAAGACCGAAAGAGAGAGAGAGAGAGAGATAGATAAGGAGAGAAAAAGAGTGAGAGAAAAGAAAAAAAAGGGAAAAGAACACATAGAAACCTTGGGGGATCCGTGTGCCAGCGCAATCATCGCTAAGTCTTTTAATTTCCTATATTGGGGGAGAGAAAGAGAATGAAGGAGAGGAAGGGTGGAGAAAGAAAGGTTTGGGGGTGAGGGTGGTACAGTGGGAGATAGAATGAGGTGAAGCTAAGGGTGAAGCATATATAGAAAGCGAGAGAGAGAGAGAGAGAAAGAGAGAGAGAGAGAGAGAGAGAGAGAGAGAGAGAGAGAATAAAGGAAAGGGAGGAAATGGTGGAGGGGTTGGTCGGTGAGCGCACGAGAGTTGCACGGGGTGGTAATTGGCTGTCAGGGCTTCCCAGTCCTACACAAGCAATCCTCCCCCTTCCTCCCCCTTCGCCCAACCGACCGACCAGCAACCCCGAGAGATTGGTATCGCTTATAATTAACTTCTCCGTGCCACGAAGCCACCGTTTCCATCGTCTCGTGGCGCGCGGTGTCGACGCTAGTTAAAGAGAGACAGAACGCGAGCAGAGAGATCGAGTTAGAATGATACTAATATACGATAGAGAGCGCGAGCACGATGCTATATTATGCCCAGAGACTGGCGTGTGTATATTCACGAGCGAAACGCCGCAGGGAGACGAATGAATGCGCTTCGCTGTTTTCCTGTGTATATGCTCTCCTCCTCGCCGCCGATCGCTTGGGAAATCCGCGAACCGATCGCTACCCTATGCACTTCGTATGCCTCTTTCAAAACACTCCCCCTCCCACCCACCCACCCACCTTCTTCTTCGTTTTCATTCCTACTTCATTAAGAAGCTTTCTCTATGCATTGTTAATTGGAACGCGAGAGTGATTAGTTGAGGTAAATTCACGATTTATCGCCTTCCAAATCTTATACCGATTATTCATCATCGGGTTCAATGAATCTTCTAGATTCTTACAACGATCAATTCATTTTATTTTCATCTACAACATTTATTAAGTATTTAATTAAATATACATTTCCTTTTAATTCGTTCGTAATCGACCGATTTCAAGATATTGATTGATAAATCGTTTAAGGAGGCTCGATCGTTTCTCATGCGTTCGATTAATTCCAAGTTTAATTGTTTCAAATTCGTATGAATCTTCTTACGATCCCGATAAAGATTTTCTCAGTACGATTTTTTTTGAATGAATAATTTGGCATTTTTCCATTTCTAATTCGTACAAAATGTCGAACAGATGCTAATCAAAGATCAATAAAAAACTATATGAGTTCAATTATAAGTAAACGCAATCGTTGAACTAAACGATATTGTGGTAAAGTATTATCGAAAATATAAAAGAGTGAAAGAAAGAGAACGAGATATGATTATGGTGTCGTTCTCGTTTTCGTGTCTTGTTTGTAAGAGCAGGAGAAATAAGCGAGAAGCTCCGACATCTTCAGGAGAAGAAGCTCTTTGAGTGTGAAGGATACGGGAGCAGTGCGGTGTCTCGCTCTTTCTTTTTTATCACTGGGTCCCGTGGATGGTGTCTGTCGAGCGGAGCAGGGGAAAAAGCAAGAGGCTACGGTCTATATCTATAGAAAAAAACGAAGTGAAGAAAGCTCGAGTGGAGTCGCGAGCTTTACAGGAAAACATTGGAGCGAGAAGTGCGATATTCTATGTATATATATATATATATATATATACATTTTATGTCTACATAGTCATATACAATCGCGAGGATAAGACGAAGATGGCGAACTATGAAGAGAGAGACTCTCTAAAGTCTAAGTAACATCCATTTCCCAGCTCCTTCTTCACCCCATGTCCTTCTCTACCATCCAGAAAGACCCTTGCACTCCTTTTACTTTGCTTTACCTTTACGATATGTACAGGATATTACAAAAATCACATGAAACACCTGTAAAAAAAAAAACAAAATACTATTTCGTTTAATGCCATTGACGAACTTGATGAAGGAATTTAAGGAAAAATGTTTGGGTTTTTTTGAGTTTATGGAATTTAAGGAAAAAATGTTTTTTCTTTTATTTCTTCATTTTTGAACTTGTTTTCGTCATTGAAACATTTTAGTATTCGACGAACTTTTGACTTATTTTTCGAGCTGAAAAAAATAGATAAAAATAAAATATTCTTTCATTTTAAAGCTCTTCGGATTTTTTTTTCCCTATTGATGACAATTCATAGAAAATGAACGTGACTTTTGAAAAGTTCTATAGGAAACTTTACTTAGTGTGCACACACTATTCTGGCCGGTGATCTCTGTGTCTACTTTTCATTCGCAACTTCGCTTCTTTTCACGTTTCGGTCGCGCACACTTTGCAGAGTCAGTGATTCTCACTGTATATCGACGTAGATTTATTCGCCTTTAAAAATAAAACAAATCTATTCGACACTCTTCCTCGGGCTTTTTATTGCGACGTCAATGGGCTAAAGTTTTCAAAGTTGACGATATTTTAATCGCGAGAAATTTTGGCTTCTTTTTTATCATAAAAACAACATTCTTTCAATAAGTATCAACAGATTTTTCAAACAGAGAAACCAGAGAATTGATCTCACTCACTTTAAGAAAAAAATCACTCGCTTGATCGAAAAAAAAATCCTCCACAGCCCTCTAGAGTTTTCCATGCTCCACTTTTTTTACTACTTTTTTTACTCACCACTTTTCAGTGACCACAAAAGTTACAAAAAACAACGAAAAACCAGGATTTATAAAAATCTTCAAAAACTACATGATTCCTTGAATAAACGAGAGAAATAATCAATTCATTATCGAATTACTTTGATAGGAAAAAAAAAGTTTACGAAAATCGTCAATTTTCATGGCCGTTACGCCGAGGATATTCCTTAATGAACTGCTATTTCGCGAAATAGCAGTTCATAGCAGGTTTCAAAAGTTAACAAAAAAATGTAAGAAAAAAGAAGAGAAACGAGAGCAACTTTGAATGTGCAGTATTTTTGTGAGGCTCGATTCATAATGGGTCCGGTGCGTTTGAGATTCAGTCAATCCTTAACGAGGTTTCTAACAAACCAAGCAGCGCACTTTATGCTCCATGTATATATATAAATAAATGTCTATACACACATATTTATATATATATATACATAGATTTAACGTGCCCTAGGAGACAGAGCTATAATTGAGAGGAAGGAGCAGGTTTGTCGCGAAAGTAAGGGATGAGAGTGCGACGGGGTAGAGAATTGCGAGTAGTAGAAGCTCAGCTTCTCAGCGTAGCGTCGTCGTCCTCGTCGTCGTCGTCGTAGTCGTCGTCGTCTTGGTCGTTGTCGTTCTCTCGTAAGTCCCTTTGCCTCTCCTTGCCCTTCGCCAACAGGTCCCCATGAGGAATATCAGTGGCCCTCGCCCGCGGTAACTAGTTTCCGAGCAGGTCACCCCAATTAACGTTTCCACATACAGTATACACCTCCGAGAGTCGAGAGGACAGCAGCGAGAGATCGCCGCTACACTTCTCTTCATTTTCTCTCTTCCTCTCTCTCTCTCTCTCTCTCTCTCTTTCTCTTTCTCGTTCCTCTTTGTACGCCAGCAGCACGCGCCATTCTATATGTAGTGCAAACACTTGTGCACACATTTGTACACACATACACAAATTCTAATGGCATACTATATTCCTACTCCCTCGTGTTTTCGCCTCCTTGTCTCGTCTGCTGTGTGCTACTGTGCTGCCTTCTCTTCGTTCATTCCCATCCCTCTCTCTCTCTCTCTCTCTCTCTTTCCCTTCCTCTCTTCCCTTTCGTACAACGTCTCGTAGAAACTTATAATTGCGAAAGGACCCGGCAATTATAATTGCCTCGCCGAGAGACTCCGCATTGCCAACCTTCCCGCCACCCCCACTCCAACCACCCACTCGCGCGCGCGGAGACGCTCGTAATTATCCAAAAACCCTCGGCGTTACAAACGCCAAGCAAAAGTAGGGTCTCAAGCTCGTGTGTCGTATTTTCCATCAACACACACAACTCCCATTTTTTAACTCTGCTTTTTATTATATGAGTCCGATTTTTCTTCCTTAGCACCAGCAAAATAAACGAACTCATTTTTACCCCGACGAATGTGTAATAATATCGAAGGACTTTTGCTGTCATTTCTTTTTCAACAAATCTAAGAATTCGTCATTTAGTTGATTTTCTTCGATTATCAAAAATCCTTCCTAGCTTCCTAGACTTTTTCATCCTGATTAATAATCTCTGCATCCACATCATTCGTCCGGATAACCTAATAAAATACAACTATTCTCCGAATTTATATAATTAATAAAAAAGAATGACAAAAATTGGTAATTTTTATGCCCCAAACACTCAGCAAGTTTCTCAAACAAATTATTGCCTTGATTATTCCCATTTTCATCCTCATTATTTCCATACTCAAATTTTTTGTGTCTCTTATCTCAAGTTATTTCGAATTTAATAACTTTTTTGTGAGATCTAAAGATAAAAGTGCTAGCATTTTTTTCGGTCAGTGCGTGGATGACGAATCGATTATTTCAATCGATAAAGTAAATCGATAAATTAAATCGATTAATTGAATCGATTATTCGAAATCGATTATTTTGTTTGTGCTACAAAAAGCACACTTGTGTATACAAAAAATCTTTGAACGACAAGAAAAGGAGTGAACTACTACAATCGCTAAAATCGTATTACGTGAACACTATCAAGATTTTGAAATCGTATATACACGTCAGTATTGTACATAAGCAACGTGTATAAAATAAAGGCAAGAGGAAAAGCTGAGCTGGGGCCGGGGCGCGGGAAAGAGCCAAGACTCCGGTCAATTAAGTGCAGGAAATTAGAGTTTTAATTACGCAGTCATTCAGAAAATTACATCGGGGTGGCCGCGAAGGAGGCGCCGCCGCCTCCGCACCTTCTCTCTTAACCGACAACGCAACGCTTTACTCGAATATATAACTAATACTATTTAGACGATATACACGCTCTCAAATACACACACACACACACACACACACATAATATGCTATCGTTCTCATTTCTCTGGCACTTCTGGAGAACTTGTTATATCGCCAACTGGGACTTTTCTTCATCGATTACACTGTTCCTTCATATCACTTCACCGTTCAATGTGAATTTACGAATTCGAGCGCGTCTTCTAATTCATTTAATCGTCGATCCATTCTCACTTAATTGTTCAAGTGTTTTTCTTCATTTTTTAATGATTTCTCTGAATTGGGACATGTTGAGAGTTCATTAAAAACGTATCATTTTATCTAAAATGACAATTAACATAACAAAAGGAATCATCAGTTAATCCTGAACTCTGGAAATGTCACAAAAATCAGGTCAATTTGGATCGTTTGTTTTATTCCGAAAACGTGCGTTTCAATTGAGCAAACTTCCTGTTTATTTGGAAAGACGTATCGTTGTTAATAAAAGCGTAGAATTTCATTGAGATAAATAAAATTATATAAGAAATTCGTTGCTTTTTTGTTTTTTCATAAAAAAACTTTGATTCACTTGGGAGTCGTCGTGTTTCTGAATCAACGCTCGTATTTATTCCTTTACGCAGTATTTTACGAATTTATAATTACATCTCGTTTGGTATAACTAGGCACGTCTGAGCGATCGATATTCCATACTGTATACATAACGCTCGAGTGCGATTTCTGATTAAACGTAATACCGCTGTGTGTGAGACTGAATGGGAAAGCGAGAGAGAGAGAGAGAGAGAGAGAGAGAGAGAGAGAAAGAGAGAGAGAGAGAGAGAAAGGGAGAGAGGTGTCGCAATCGGCACATTAATTGCGCATTGACTTTCTGCGGACGGATGCGGAATTGCCATCAGCGGTCAATCAAGAGACTCGGTAGAGTCTCGGGACAAGTACATTTGACAGCTCTGTCTGTCGTCTGCTGGCCCGAGGCTCGCCAGAGTATATTATCTCTGAATAAAGTAAATTTCGGTGGTGGGGGTAAAAACTGAAAGTCATTTTCTCGAATTACGAAGCTCAGGAGACGGATGATGACTTGAAAATTGGTTTCGAGACTAATTAAGAAAAACTCTTTCGATTGAGCCTTGAATCAGCACGATTGATCCCGTATTTGCTGAGAAAAAACTTTGCACAGGCTCAAGATTATGCAAAAATTCCAACACATCGAAGAATTTGACGTGTCTGTATATGCGCGCAGACGACACAATCAAAGGCGTTTTGATGCCCATCAAGACCCGTTTACACTGAAGCCGGTCTTCGGCGACGAAAGTAACGAGTTCCCATTGGTCCTTTCCTCTGTAGCCATACCACGGAAAGTTTGACGGTAGTTTTTACGACGTAAAGTGCGAGACGCGTAAACAGCGTGTTTTTTGAGGACTTCTCGTAGATCCGTCGTGGGTAAAATTTGAACTAATGTGTACATCACAGTCGCAAATTGTATTCGAGTGTTGACAGATGGTAAGGCCAGAATAATAGACGCAAAAAAAAATATCAATTTGACCCTTTGAAACACACATTTTTCCTTACGTGCGCTCACAACTTTGTACTCGGGGGTTTTCGGGTTCGCTGATTACGAATCTGCACTCAAAATTTAGAAATTCAAGATGGCGAATACAATATGGCGGACAACAAATGCAAAAATTGTTTGATGAAAGCAAAACATGGTACTCGGGGGTTTTCGGGGTCGCTGATTACAAATCTGCACCCAAAATTTAGAAATTCAAGATGGCGGATCCAATATGGCGGACCACAAATGCAAAAATTGTTGGAAGAAAGCAAAACATGGTACTCGGGGGTTTTCGGGGTCGCTGATTACAAATCTGCACCCAAAATTT
>JACEOJ010000112.1:157567-182737 GCA_013761285.1 Campoletis sonorensis
AGTTTTTTCTCATTCCGATTTTTTTTTCGTGACTCTGTTCTTCTGACCTATTTTTATTTTTGTACATTTTGATGACTTTTTTCAATGCCCAACTATTTTTTGCTTTTTTTTTTAATACTCCATTATCAAGCGACAATGGAACACTTGTCCAATTATTGATATTATAAATTTTAGTGCTGAAGGTAAATCGTTTTCGATCTTGCCAATTTTTTGCGAATTTTGTACTTTTTTGGGTAGTTTTTTCCTGTGAAAACAAATGGAAACGGGGGTCAACAAATGTACTTGTCCAAGGTTTTTTCCCCGGTCCGTTTATTTCACAGTAGAACTAAAGGATGGACGTGTAAAAGGGAGGGCGATAGCGAATACGTCAAAGATAGTTCGTGGTGTCCGATTCTTCGAAGTCTTCAAACATTACAGGGCGTTCCAAAAAAAAAAAACCCTTTTTTATTTCCAAAGAACGCTTTGTACTGCTTTATTTTTCTTATTTTAATAAATCTGGAAAATCGTACGGTGGTGAATTTTCAATGAATACAATTCTATAAAAAAACAAGTTAATTAGCTCGTCCTCATGTCAAAAATGCAGGCTGTTGAAGAATCTTGAAATAAAACCCGATTGAATCGAATTCTAAGAATAATTAAAATTTCCAACTTTTGGATGAGCCTGTACCGGGTTTTCTGACAGTAAAATGGTTGGTTGAAAGGGAGACTCTCGATCGACAAATACAAGCGTTTTAAACCTTATTGACGTTCTATATCGAAGAGTGAGAGCATTGTCGAATGATTTATTCGATTAAAATTCAATTCGCTGGCAAGGAGCTTTGATGAATTGAATGAGAATACAAGAAATGCGAGAAATTTTGAACGGACAATCCGTTTATTCGTTTTCGCAAGTGTTTAGAAACGATAAACAATGATGGCAAGGAATCGTCGTAGGATTGGCGTGCGGAATGATTATCGGAATGAATGCGCATTAAATCCCTAATTAATCTTCATTCAAGATAATAACGAAATTTTCTTCGTACATATTCAGCAGATACAAAGGCTTTGGCGACAGCAGGGACTTCGTCTTTTCGAATGGCAACGCATTTTGTCGGTATATTCACCAGTGCTAATTAAAGGGTGGGAGAGCGAGAGGGTTAAATCTAATTACATACTCTGTGACGGCCATTCGATCGACGTACAGCCCCACATGTCGACAACGTGGTGACTCTGGTGGTCATTCTCGGTCTCCAACCGATATCATGTGGGAAGATCCTTCAAATATTATATATATATATCGATAGAATTAAACATATATGCTTTGTGCTCTATCCTCAGAGTCCGGTTTGAGTTACAAGCTTCAGAGAGCTTTTACCTATACAAATATATGTATACGCGTTTAAAGCTATCACTATGTTGGCCTCTTTCTCACTCGAAAATGCCCAGAATCTCAATGTAACGGCGCACGTAGTATTCTAATCTAATGAGACAGGATAGAGACTATAGAAACGTGGTTTAAATATATATATATATATATTGTATGTGTAGAGTATCTTAGAGTCGCGAGATATGTTTGAAATTCTCTCGTCGAAACTAATCCAATCTTCCCGTCGAATTGCACACCCACGCGGAGTTCCCTCCTTGTATAATACCCGGAAGTCAACAGTACATATAGATTTGGAAGATTCTCGTGATGGATATTCGAATTGGAAATTTGCTGGCATTACGGTGGTGAAATTTGGGTGAAAATTATATTACAACGATCCTCGCGTCGTTTCATTTTTTGTTAAGTAACCTCCATCAATAAATGGACTTTGATTGATTTGACATTGATAATCAAGTGGATCGCGAGATGAAGACAATTTTTATAAATATGAAAGAAAAAGCTTTTCAACGAGTTGTATGAGTGGGAATCCGATAAAAACGAATTTGATCGGATGATAAATTCAAAATAAAAGAAAATGGCT
The DNA here is from genome assembly GCA_013761285.1 of Campoletis sonorensis. Taxonomy (NCBI): domain Eukaryota; kingdom Metazoa; phylum Arthropoda; class Insecta; order Hymenoptera; family Ichneumonidae; genus Campoletis; species Campoletis sonorensis. The sequence continues at coordinate 159,514 of JACEOJ010000112.1, forward strand.
CGGGCAGAACCTAATTCAAAGCTCGTATAATCATGAGAATGATTATTCAAAGAAATAAATTGCTGTGTCCATTGAAAGAGACACCGGTGAAAGAGTGTCTGTGGAACGAGAAGAAGATTAGTGTATCATAGCAGCTGCCAGAAAGAAAGAGAAAGAGAAAGAGAGAGAGAGAGAGAGAGAGAAAGAGAGAGAGAGAGAAAGAGAGAGAAAGAGAGAGAGAGAGAGAGAGAGATCTGGTCGCACAGTTGGAGTAGGGCTTTCATCCCCTCTCTAATTTTTTCGGTGTATCTTTTCAGCAGCGTGTCGTCCTCGAGAATCAGAATCCAAGAGACGTAGAAAAATCCCGGAGAGTGGCTGTCTACTGGTGATGTAGATGAGACTCGCGAGAGTTTAAGCTCTGGGGAGGAAACGGAGGAGAGAGAGAGAGAGAGAGAGAAAGAGAGAGGTTTGAGTAGAAGAGCGAGAGTAAGAGAGAAAATGAAAAAAAAGCAAAAAAACAAATAAACAGAGAGGAGTTCTCGCGCCACACCAGAGCCTACGTAGTATAATGGAGAGTGTTAATTTTCGAAATGAAAACGAGAGATCCATCTTTGACGAGAGTAACGCTTCGAGTTTAGTTCGCACGTGAAACGAAAGTACTATTTGTACTTAAGGCAGAGATATAAATATATAAAATGTGATGAGAAGAGAGCCGCACATTGAGAGAGCACTCGACACTTCAGCGCTCAACTCGGCCACCATTCTCTCACTCGACGCATTAGAGTAATGAATTAATTTCCATTTCTCCCCCTCCCCCCCGCCGCTCACCTCCCCACTATTTCTTATACAGTCCTCGGTTGCACCCTTCGCCACGTTCTTTTTCTTTCGGATGAGGTAAAATGAGAGCGAACTCTCGCATCACCGGCAGCACATCGCGCGCCAACCACTTTACGTTCGTGGATTTAAAGTCTATTTTCTTAATTATAATCGAGGGGGCAGAGGAAAGCTAGTCTTTTCTTCCTTTTTTTCTCGTCTTTTCTCTCTTTTGCTCTCTCTCTCTCTCTCTCTCTCTCTCTCTGTTCTGTCTTTCGAACGTGACGTCACGCCCCATGAGTAATGCGCCAGTTTTGCGGTCGTTTTCTAGAAAGACGAAGAAGAGAGAAAGAGAGAGAGAGAGAGAAAGAAAGAGATACTATCGGGGTAATGAAAAAAAAGTGAGAAAAAGAATATTAAAAAAGAAAAGTGAGTCTCGGTGAGTGCTTGTCTTTTTTTTTATTCTTTTATTCCTCGCGTTTATGCAATTTCACGGGGTCGCAATAATTCTTCGTTTATCGCGCGAAAAGTCGAGGAACAAAAAATAAAAGACGCGGCGAGGAGAAAAAAAGGGGTGAAGCGAGAGCATGGGATAAGAGTTTTGGTTGTGCTTCGCGAGTATATCAGATCGGCAGGTGCGATCATTCGTTGTCGTCGTCGTCGTCGTTGTCGTCGTCGTCGACGACAGCGACGACGTCGACATCGTTTCAGTTTTAACATCCTGGCTGCGCGTGTTCAACCGTTTTATGCAAAATATCCATTCTCCACGAAATTACAATCTCGAAACACTTGGTTAATTATCAATGATTAATTATCTTTCATATTCTTTGCACCCAGCGCGGATCTTACGAAATATAAATAGAGTCAGGATTGTTGGTCGTGTCAATCAAATGAATTATTTCGATTGTCAAAAAGTCTGACAATGTTCGTTAATCGTTTAAATAATCAAACATAATTAATTCACTAAAAATTACAAGAAATCTCGAAAAAGGTGCAAAATAAAATAATTTGTTTCGAAACTGCGACAATAATTAAAGTTAATTTAATGTGATCGATCAGTCGACCAATTGACCAATTAAAAAAATTCCTTTTCAGCATATTTTTGCCATCGTTCCGCGTCCGCTGACAGAGCCCTTTCGTTTCGAGTCAAACGACATCGAAAAATTTTGATAAATCACCTTAAAAATGTTGATGAGCTGATAAAAGTGTAAAATAGCCGGAAAATTTGAATCTTTATAAAAAACTACAGAAAAATAATGGAATCGAAGAGAGAAAAGGCTCATATTTCGATTAAACTTGAAAAATGTATAACATATCTGTAGATACCGCGGATCTATATTGGTCTAGCAGAGTCACCGCTTCTCCGCAAGCTCATTAGCACTCGTTAACGTATTCATGGACTCATGAGACGGCAATCAATCCTTTGAGGGACAGTTTAATTACAGAGGCGATTAAACGTCTCGATACATAATTTATCGTGGTCCCCAAGAGTTGTATATATATATATATATAAAGAGGGATGTATATATATGCTCATCTCCGGCACTCTCAGTTTCTTTTCCTCGTACACATTGGTTTCTCTGGTCTGAGTTATAAAAACGACCGAGTCACGTAATCCCTTTGCATGTTTAGTTCTCCAATGGTAACAGAAAGTGTAGAATGAAATAATAAATTTGATGATGACGTGTTCGATTGAATAATAAGCTGAGGACATTTGATACGAGTGATCGAATTCGATAAATGTTTCAATTAAATCGAAAAATCAGCAGGCAAAAAATGCATGTAAAATAAAATAATGAGAAAAAAAGCAATAAGATTACGTGGTGGTTTGGTTGAGGTATTAACCATAAATATATAGTAAATGTATCAAGTTTCTATACTCGATAAAGAAAGAATCGTGGAGAGCGATAGCATCGAGATGTCTCGGTCGAGCGGTTGAGTGATCGTAGATTGCTTTTTTTTTGTGTTTGCTGCTTCTTTTCGTCAATCGGAAGCGAGAAATGTATAGCGGAGTGTAAAGGAGAAGAGAAGAGGAGAGCGAAGCCTGTGCAATGGATGGATAGACAGTCAGAAAGAAAGATATACACGTATATAAAAAGAGGTAAGAAGCGGGGGGGGGGGGGGGGGGGGGGGGGAAGGAGAGAGGGCGAGAAGTATCGATTCTAATCGAAAGAGCTCTCTCGACTCCTCACTCTGTGTATTGCTCTTCTCTCTTATACACTTTTTCTCCTTCGGAAATAACGACTGCCACGAAACGACGCAGAGAACCATCACGTCTCTTCTTTCCTCTCGCGAGCTGTGGACCGCGGTGCGATGCTGCTGGAGGGGACCAAGAAGCCGAGGGGAAATGAAAGTGCTTTCTTATGGGGTTGCGCGCCGTCGTCCGTGAAACAATCTAAATCTTACACTCCGCGTCCGCGATATACAGTGACGCGGAGGACGGGAGACAAAAAAAGAGACAGCAGGGGAAGAGGGACGATGGAAAAGAGAGAGAGAAAGAGAGAGAGAGAGGAAACTCGAGGAGTAGTATTTTATGAGTGTAGTTCTGAAGGTAAATGGGCAGACACAGGAGGTAAGCTCGCGAGTTCTTTCGCGGCCGGATATGTCCTTCCCGAGTAGAAGAATAAGAAGAAGAGGAGGAAGAAGAAGAAAAAGAAGTCGGAGGAGGATATTCGCGAGGTTTTAGCTAATTGTGTGTTGGGGCGAGCAGCGGGTGCGTCCACGGGATAAAAGTCGACACAATAAATGGTAGGAGAACAGGAAGGACGTGCAATCTCGTGATTTGCTCATTGCGAGGCCAAACTCAACAAAACTAACTCTTCTTTGGATCCTACGTCTTCGTCGAGAACTTGAATCTCGGGTCCGGGTCTCATCGACGATCGACGATCGCTGGCGCGCGCGCAAGGCCGCGAATTCAATGGAGAAACTATATTTATGTCTCTATTAATAAAATATCCAGCAACATTTATTTCACACACTAATAAGCTAATTGAAAAATAGCATTACGCCTTTGTAGCAAGGTTATTTAATTAATATAATTGGATAGGAGAGAAAAAAAAGTGGCGAGGGTGAAATAAATTCTACCCTCTCTCGTCCATCTTGGTCCAACAACGTTCCTATTACTCTGGCGCATTTAATGACATTCATTAACGAGAAAAAGCTCTCCCTCTTGAATTTAAACTTAATGATCGTCGCACTTTCACGATTCCCAATTCCACCGAACCAACTTCAACACTATTTCTCGTTTATAACGCTCAACTCTGGATATATTTACAAATATATAGAAATATCCAGATTTCTCCTCTTTTTATCTCGCGGCACCAAATGGCTTTTCCAAGAGAAATGATAAATACCAGAAATACCACTTTCAGAAAGAGACTTTTGATGAAAAAAATATATATATATCTTTACAAAAAAATTAAAAAAATAATGATAAAAACATTGAAAAGCTCGCTCTTTACCCTCATTCGATCACCGCATAAGACTCTGATGTTGCTGCTTCGCTTTTCTTCAGGCAAAGCTCACCCTACCCAACCAGGACATACTCCTTCTCTTACCGCCGCCTCTGAGACTTTCTTAATTGCGTCGCTGCCGGGCACGCGGGAAGTTCATTAGTCCGGTTCGTTAAGTACACGCTCAGGCTAGCACGCGCGACCAACTCCCTTTCTCACTCTTTCTCTCCTCTCCTTCTCTCTTTGTACCTCCGTTCACGTGACGTCGAATTTCAATGCAATCATCGAGAGTGCAACATTGCCCCGCAAGCCACACGTTACATCAATGAAAATTTCGTACGAGTAAACTGTAACTTAATGAATTTTCCATCAAATTTGTGACCGCTTTAAAAGCTTGAAAATTTCGAAATTTTCCAAAATTTCTTTCATTTTTAAGTAGAATCCATCGTTTCTTTAAAGCCTTTCGATAAAGAATTATAAAACGTCGATGAAAAGTTGAACGATTTAAAAAACGTGACAACGGTTCGTCTCGGTCCATCGAACCAAAGTGTGACTGCCCAGGCTCAAAAATCGACAAGACTTTTTCAAATGACTTTTTAATCAACAGGAATTCATCAAATATTTGTAAACCCATGAGAGACTGATGAGGAAACAGTATTACAAAAGTAGTGAAGATGAAACTTATGCTTTTTCTATTTGCAGTGGCAATAAGTTGATAGCGTAATTGCACATCCGGTGAGTGCGATCGTTCTCTCGTGTTAACAGCTCTTCGTTTGTGATATCTTTCTTTTTTACATTGTGCGACGTAATTGGTATAGAAAAGCAGAAAAAAAAACGATACAGATAATATGGGAAGAGAGAGAGAGAAAGAGAGAGAAAGAGAGAGAAAGAGAGGAAGAGAAAAACGAAGAAGAAAGAACGAGGCAGCTGATACGCGCGACTTTGTGACTGTGCACGAGCATGTAACAGTCATTTATACTGTCGGTGAGTCTGGCTGTCGTTGGTCTCGTCCAGCAGAGAGACGAGAGGAAGAATAGTTGAGTAAACGAGAGGGAAAGAGTGAGAAAGAGAGAGGAAGAGAGAATTTAGTTGATGGTACGCGAGACACACGCGTAATCTCCACCCCCGCATGATGTACAGAAAGCGATAGAGAGAGAAAGAGAGAGAGAGAGAGAGAGAAAGAGAGAGAGAGAGAGAGAGAGAGAGAGAGAGAGTAAGTGTGCGCGGTACGGAAGAGCGCAGGCGTTTCCCCGTCTGTTCCCTCGTGTGACGTCACATCGCAGAGTCGCGATCCTCGCTTGGCGCGACTCCACTCCGAGTCGGACCGCCGGGTTGCGCACGTTGAGGAAATAAAGTAACGGGCCAGTAAAGTCGCGGCGGCAACTTGAAGATATTGTCTTATTCCGTTGACACGCGATTTTGAGAAAAAAAAAACTAAAAAAAATTACAAAAAATCGTTTTAATACGAGGCGAAAAAAAACCCAAATCTTTTGAGTGTTTCGCGGTGAATATTTATTAGGAAATAAGCTCAAGGAAGTGTGTATAATTTATTGAAATTATGTAACCAGCAATCTCGCCTATCAATCCAGTGAATTAAAATTGAAAAAAATAAAATAAAAAGTGTATTTTTTTGTTGTGATTTTTTGTTGTGATCAGTTTACGAATTGACAGAATAATTACCCAAGGATTCCCCCGGAGAGACAAATAAAAGAGGATATTCTTAAGTGAAGAGCCACGAGGGAGAATCGCCGGTTGCCCGGTTCACTGGTCAGTTTAATTTTATTGAATTTTTATTCTCGTCGCATTATAATCCAAGAAGACCGCAGCAACGATTGTTGCCTTTTAGTAACGTTTGTTTGTTTCATTGAAAATGTGTGCTTAATAATTATCGGTGTTTCTGAACTCTTGATTGGAAATGCGGCTCATTATTATCATCATGTTCGTTGACGTACTAAACGCACGATGTGCAGACACACCGCTAACCGATTTATGTGGGTATGCGCCTCATCGCGATGAAATCGCTATGGTTAACATCACGCACATGTACGTGAATACATGTCTATACGTTTCACAATCTCACAGTATCTCTCTCTCTCTCTCTCTCTCTCTCTTTCTCTCTCTCTCGATATATGTGCCGCTCGACGTACGATAATTGGGAGCGCCTTAATTGCTTCGGCGCGTGCGATGACCGATTGTAATTGGCCCCGGTGAAGTGTCGACCCTAATGGTACGAGTTAGCTCTCTCTCTCTCTCTCTCTCTCTCTCTTTCTTTCTCTATGTCCGTTCCCTTTCTCTCTCTCTCTCTCTCTTTCTCCCTGTCTGTTCTCTTTCTCTCTCTCTCTCTCTCTCTCTCTCTCTCTCTCTCTCTCTCTATACAACTTTGAGCCACACGTACTCCAATCGAATCTACGAGTACAAATTTCATCAAAGTTCGCACCAGTCTCTCTCACGCACTTGACGATTTTCATTTTGGGCTTCAATTAACACCGAAACGAAGTCGAGTATAAAGGTATATATTGATTGAAAAAAAAAAAATGAAAAAAAAAAAGAAGAATTAACAAACATATATAAAACCAACAAGTTCCGTAGCAACGAATATCGTCTGTTTATTACACGAAGTATTCCCTGCCTGCTCTTATATGCACCTTAATTAAAATTCTTCCCCTCTCTCTCTCTCTCTCTCTCTCTCTCTCTCTCTCTCTCTCTCTCTCTCGTTCTTATACCGACTTCGATCGAGCATCGGCGAACCACCCTTCAAACCCTCCCCCTCTTTCCTTCTCCACGCTTTTTCCTCTCTTGAGATATACTCCAGAACCGTTAATTAACGAGCACGAGTTTTTCCCTTAATTGATCACAGCTACTTTTGCAAAAGTACTCTATTTCATATCCCTCTCCCAATCAATTCGATCATTCGCCGCATGTATTCAATTTGTCTGAGTTTACATTTTTCTACTCTCTCATTATTCGTGAAAAATAAAGGTCATGGTAATTATTTACAATTTTCACGAACTTTGACATTCACTGGTTTTACAAATGATTGAAAAATTCTTCTAGTTACTTTTATATCGATTTTTTTACTGTCATCGTAACAAACAAAATTCAAACACAATTCGTTCCTCTCAAACAAATCGGAAGCAAACTCTAAACATTCTTCAACATTCGTGCATCATAAAAATTCCAAAAATATAAAATAAATATTGTTTCGAAAAAATGATTAACAACTTTGACTTCCGGAGAAGGGAACTTTTTACTAAAAAAAATCATAAATTTGTGAATTTTTATTATTTTAGAGATTAATAACCGAAGATGTATTCGAAAAATTGTTATTTTTCGAAAAAAAATGGTGCTACGACGAAATTAAAAAGATAAAAGTATTAACTTGACCAAGTCAACTTGGCTCGTATTTAAACATCAAAAAATGATCAATTCCGATGAAAAAGCGCTGGTGATCCTCGAAAATATATCTGAGGCAGGGATAATTAACGCGAAAAAGTGAGTCTGGGTCAAAATGACCCGCAGTGACCTTTATAACCAATGCGGCAATAAATCCGCCATCAAAAAAACATTGTCACTTTTAGAAAATGTCGTAGTGCAGTTTCGTAAACCTTCTCGACTTATTAATGAATGACTTTCCACGTAAAATATTTCACAAATCCATTCATAGGAATCACGATATTTATGTGTACACGCGAACTCACGTGTTTTTCCTTCCACTATAAAAACGAGGACAATTGATAACCGATGAAAAGAGCGGAGCAACAATAAGCTTCGCAAAATAATTTATGTTTGAAAATCGCGCGTCAACCTTTTTCCGGTTAGTACGAAGTAAAAAGATCAAGTTATTATTTTTGGATTACCTTCTTCAAGCAAAGAAAGAGTGCAAGCAAAAGTGAGAGGGAACGAGAGAAAGAGAGAGAGAGAGAGAGAGAGAGAGAGAAAAAACCCTTGAGGGTCGAAAGCCGCGTGCCGGAGAAAGTAGACGAGAGAGGGGTTGGGAAAAACGATTGGTTTCTTTCGCTCGCTTTCGTTCATGTACGATGTGTACATAATACACCAAAAAAAATATATATATATAGAGTAGAATAGTTGGATATAAAGAGGAGGCGAGTATTGTACAGGAGAATTTATATATTCGAGAGGAAGAGGGGGTGGGGGTGGGGGTGGGAGGGTTAGGGGGGAGAAGGGATGGGAAAAGAGTAGGTACGCCAGGACTGCCGGCGCGCCAGTTCACACACAGTGGAAAGCGAGTCGGAAGTCAATCTTCGTGGCCGGAAGTGGTTCGCCCGAGCACCAAGCCAGCCACTCCCTCCCCCGTGCAGCCCGTTTTCTCCTTTACCATCACAACCGCACCGGCACTACGACGATCGTCGGCGACGCCGCAGGTCGTCGTCGTCGTCGTCATCGTCGTCGTCGTCGTGTCGGCAAAAGCCACCCTTGAAAGTGTACCACACGCGCCTCTCGACGTTTTACCCCTTGCCTCGCTTGTTCCTCAGTTATCCCCACCACGACGTTTTGCCAACATGATCGCGCGCGGCACGCCGCGGTGGAGAACTCTTGCGTACACACGGAGCCCATAAACGAAATCCCGAAATTAAAGCCGTATATTAACCTCGAGGCGTCTTTTAAATTAAAAAACAACATTTTACGAGAGCCCGGAAACTGCGGCGAATGGGAGAAAGAGAAAGAAAGAAGAAAGGGAAGAGGTGGCGGAGGAAATGAGTGACTTTACATCGCCCTCGAGTGATGCCACGAGAGAAATTGCCAGGGCAAATCGCGAAAGATTTTCTGCTGTCGAGAACGAGGAGATTTTGAAGAGAGAGAAAGAGAGGGAGAGAGTTGAGTTTAAAAGAGAATATTAAATAAATAGACGGTACAACAGCACGCGGACGAGGGGGGATGAAATTTCTTGATATTGTTTATTTATAAAATGTCTGTATATAATCAATGATTAAAGATGAAAAAAATGGTTTTAATCAATTGTTTTATCAGATTGAATAGACGGGAAAAAATATTGTAAAAAATTGAGGCGTTGGAGGGAATATTAATGACGTTAGTTTAGTCAATTTTGGACGAAACCGTCTTTTGAGCTGCGTGCAGTAAAATTTTACCTGAAATAATAGCAATCGTGTTAAATCCGTAGGAAAATATATGAAATGAATAAAAAAAAATTGTTCAAATTCACTCACTCCAGTTCGTTAGCAAACGATGCATTAATAACAAGAACGCGTTCATTAACGGAATATTCATTGGACAAATGTAGCAGTGAAAGGATCGTTGGTACAAATTTTCATCAAAATTGCCTCGGACACAGATACATACAGAGCTTTACTGAGAGCTTCGATGGTAAAAAGTGCATGAAAATAAATAAAATATCTGCAATGGACCTTGGCTTAATTCTCTTCCATTCAATTTCATGTACACTGCCGAAGTGATTGCTCATAAAAAAATAATAATAAAAAATAAAACGGTAGGAGAATATTAACCAAATTGAAAAGGCAATTGAACATTGAATATTTGATGATGAGCAAACATTGACAAGCATTCATTTAATGGGAAACATAGATTATCAAGTTGAAGGTTAAAACATTATGAAGGACATTTTGATTGCATTAGTTGATGCAAAATTTCCATAAACCATTACTGAAGAAAAAAGTGTGTAAGAGAGAGAGAGAGAGAAAGAGAGAGAGAAAGAGAGAGAGAGAGGGAGTAAAAAAAGGCTTGAAGTCTCTTGCGGACGGTCTAGTCGCGAGTTCTGTGCTCGGTGTGTGGAGAGTATACTTTGGAAAAGCTCCAGTCTCGCTACGGGGTAAGGGTGTATAATGGAAGTTGAAATTGGTTGGGCCTGTCCCGGCTGGGCAAGCACTACTACCATCACCGACACGAGCGTTACCATCGCGGGTTGGTAGGAGCAAAGCTATCGAGGGAAACGCATTCCATGCCGAAATTGCTTCGCACTGTGCTCTATCTCTTGCTTTCTCTTTACTCTTTCTCTCTCGATCCACAATAAACGAGAGAAAGAGAGAGAGAGAGAGAGAGAGAGAGAGGGAGAGGGAGAGAGAGAGGAGTCTATAGGAAATACAAGGTTCTGGCTTGAGGTGAGGTTTTCGCGTCAAAAAATACACAGCTTAGCTGGCGTTTCTGCTGGTCTCGCAACTACAAACTCTTTTTATCTTTACTGTCTCTCTGTCATTCACACTGTCGTGGATATGCGAACATGAGAGGGAAAGTGGTACACATTTTATATATATATAGAAAAAAAGAGAGAGAGAGAGAGAGAGAAAGAGAGGGAGAGAGAGAGAGAGAGAGAGAGAGATGGGAAGAGGGAGTAGCCGTAGCGAGCACGAGGCGTTGATTAAAACCACCCTACCGGCTTAGTGTTACCACTCTTCCACGCGAGAGAGAGAAAGAGAGAGAGAGAGAGAGAGAGAAAGAGTGATTGCGAAGTCCTGGTTCGGTCTAAAGCGCGGGCGCGTTCTTGTTGGTGAATGTATGTGTTTGTGAGTCTGCAAGAGAAGGATAGAAAAGGTGGATAACAGGGAAGGTAGAAAGGAGAACGAGCAACCCCTGAGAGCGCGTGCGAAGGATGAGGGAGAAAGAGAGAGAGAGAGAGAGCGCGAGTAAAGCGCGAGTGGGCCAAGGCGTTGCTTGCTTAATTACTAAAAGCTAATCAATTCCAGAGGAAGTAAAGTTTAAATTGCAAACTAAAGTATAGCTTCTCTCTCTATCTCTCTCCCTCTCCCCCTCTCTCTCTCTCTCTCTCTCTCTCGCTCGCCTCCCACTCACCCTCGTCGACGTATCCTGCAAAGCAATATTACCGCTCTCGTTGCATTTTGCAATTAGCCGACGGTAAATCATTGAAAACAAATTATGAAGGTGGGCAACCAACGGCGAATGAGTGAACGAGCAAGCGGCAGTTTAAGGGAGGCCCCGAAAGGAGAGCTTTACGAGAATAACAGACGAGAATGATCGTCGCGTGTGCTATTCAGCTGTTTTGCTTCAAGCACAAGTACTAAAATATCTAAAGATCGGTATTTCGCTCTAGTCATCACTTTCTCTAGAAAGACGAAAAATTATCAAAATTTCCTTCAGTTATTTAACAACAAACAGCGATTTATTTTATTCGCCGATTTTTTTAAGTCCATTTGAGCAGACGACCAGACTTTTTATTCCTTATTTTTCTTTTTTTGTTATTTTTTGTTGTTGTTGGTTTTTTTTACTCATTTTTTCAAATCGTTATATCCACAAACGATATCTTTCGTTTTTCCGCGAGAGAATGGCGAAACAAGCAATAAAATCAATGTCGTTACCGGCAATTCAATTCGCAAGACACATTGCACAATTTCACATACAATTTTACGGGAGAACGGTCAGGAGTCCTATTTACTTCATGGGTCTCCTAAATCCCTGGAAAATGCCACCAACGCTCCTTTCCTTCTTCATCTCATCCTGATGCCAAAGCTTCTCTTCTCTGTCCACCGTTCGAGGATGCTGCTGTGTGCTCCCGTCGCATCTCTCCCTATTTCCTCTCCCCCCTCCTCTCTCTCTCTCTCTTTCTCTCTCTCTCTCTCTCTCTTACTCTCTTTCACGGTAAAATAATATTGTGGAGAAGGGATCGATGCAATCAGGCTCGATTCCGCTCGGGGAGCGACGGATGAACGACGACGAGAAGAACGCGTGACCGAGAAAAATCGATGATTTTCAATACACATACGAAATGTGCTATGTGTCTGTTTTGTTGATGCTCCGCGATGCTCTCTTTACTTTTTGGCAAGCATGGAAAATCATATTCAACGCTCGTAGACGAAAAACGAAGACTTTCCCTCTCGAGCTCTAGAAAAACTATGAACATTTTTTCCTCACGTACCCAATTTTATTCACTACTTTTTCAAATTGCTTTCTTATAAGAATTCTCCAGACGCAAATGCTCAAAATTGTACAAAGCTGATAAAAAAAAAAAAAAAAAAAAAACAAACAAAAATGACGAGAATACACTAAACGTTCGAGAGCCATGGAAACTCGAATTTTCAACTAATTTAGTTTTCGATTGTGGAAAAACTAAAAAAATAATGCCAACTTTTTGCAAATTTGCATTTATGTTGATTAAATATGAGGGTTTTAATTAGCCATGAAATATTCATCATTTACTGAATTTTGAAGGAATAAATAAATAAAGTTCCAAGACTACGATACATAAACTCGAACGAACTGATGAAACTGCTTGCTGCACAATTTTTTTGTCACCAAACAATCATTTAATACCTTAATATCAATGAAATATGAATCCCCGGACTTTTGTCGACGATTGTACCTCCAAATCATTCTCAAATCGGTTGAGAATGTAAATTGTTCAATTATACAAGTTAAAAAATGAAAAAATGTCGAAAAATGAGGACGATATAAAATTTCTCATAACTGCTTGTGTAATGAGCAGCCATGTAAGTGTATCAATAAAAAGTTTCGCAGTATCTTTCTTCTTTTTTTCGGATCTATATATTTTCACAGCTGCGGCAAAATTATGATCGGAAGAATAAAGAAAGAGAGAGAAAGAGAGAAAGAGAAAGAGAAAAAGAGAAAGAGAGGGAGAGAATGAGAGAGAGAGAGAGAGAGAGAGAGAGAGAGAAACGGTGAGATGAAATTGCAAAAAACTAATTCCATTTTAGCGCCATGTCCGATATAATGTTCCACATATATATTTATATAAAAAGAATACATGTATATATATAGAAATTTTATGATTGCCTCGCGCGCGCCAATAGCTCTCGCTAGGGCAGTAAAGCAATCACATTAGAGCCAAGAGCGAGAGCCACCCGCGGTCTCTGTCGAGCTACCGGGCGAACGACGATACGCGCTTCGAGATCTGATCTTCCTTCCTTCCGTCTCCTCCTCCTCTCATTCTCTCCCTCTCTCTCTCTCTCTCTCTCTCTCTCTCTCTCTCTCTCTCTCTCTTGCTCTCTTGCTCGCACGCTCCTTCTCATTGCGTGATTCTCATACACCACCCCCTACTCACGACTCCTCTCCCTTCTTCGTATCCCGTTCGATTAATGCTCGGTAGTAATTAAATTTTAATCCGAGAGTCATCGATGTGTACCGGCGAATGCTCTCACACAGAAAAGGACAGAAGCGAGAGAGAAGCCGGGTCGGGGGAAAACGATCCGCGATTGGATTCCAACGAGACACGTATACCCTTCTATCGCTTCGTATATATATATTTTCCTATCGGACATTCCGTGCCAAATCATTCATTCGCTAATTGGCAAAAATACGAGAATTTCATTGTTATTTGAAAAAAAAAAAAAAAAAAAAAAAAAAAACGTGGCTGGGTCGTTTGGATTTCATTGTGGGCGAGATTTTTATTTTTCATTTATAAAAATGCACTTAAAGGGGTTAACAAAAAGTTTTGCCTCCTCAAGAAGACGATTATCGCGAACGTATGACATTTAAGAAATGAAAAACTAAATATTCGTCCAATATTTGTTATTACTTTTTGTCACAATTCAATAATTCGTTCAATTGAAACCAAACATTGGTTGCAGGACAGGGAGAAATATGAAAAAAGTCGGCATTACGAATTTTTTTTTATACGAATGCACCATGAATTAAATCGATTTTATTGAAAGAAGAAAAAAAACCAATTACGCACGTAGTGAGTATCAGAAACAAATAACAGACATTGTACCTTTTTTTTTTTTTACGGTTATTGGATTTTTAAGTCATGATTTTTTACGGTGTATACAATAACGACCCGGAGTTCCAAATAATATCCTTGGCGTTGCGAATGCCAATTGAGGCTTAAAAAACATTTACAAAGTCATTATAAAATGGAACAAGTTTCAAAAGTTTGTTTGTTGAATGGATGCCAAGTCAATCAACTTTTTGAGCCACACTTTTGACTCCTTATACGTGAAATTGACTCGAAATTAAAAACCCGGTGATTCCGGGGATCCCTGATTACAAATCTGAACTTCGAAGTCAGAAATCAAACATCAAACTTGACTTAATTACAAAAAAATTAAGAACAGTAGAAAAAATGTTGGAAAAATTCGGTAAAATTCTTTAAAGTGTAACGTAGAAAATGAATTTTTTCAAGAATTTCAACAATTAACCCAAAAAAGTATTTGGGTCAAAGCAAGTTCCCGAATGATTCGAAAGGTTTGATAAATTTCAAAAGCAACTCCACAAATTATTCTTGACCTTTGAATTAAATTAGTTATCAATACCTCATTGCTCTAGAATTTCAAAAATTAAATGAATCTATCGATTAATAACTCCAATAATCCACAATAACTACAGTCAGCTGATTTGACACGAAAAAGTCCATAGACGGATCCGACTAACCCCGTACTGGACGGTTTGACTGGTGAATGGTTCGCGACTATACAGAGTCAAATGGCGATCCTGTTAGGGGTTGTGGGAGAGTCTAGTACCCCAAGAGTTCAAGAGAGAGAGAGAGAGAGAGAGACAGAGAAAGAGAGAGAGAGAGAGAGAGAGAGAAAGAGAGAGAGAGAAAGAGAGAGAGAGAGAGAGAGAAAAAGAGATAGAGAGAAGAGGGTGCAAAGGGGATGCAACCAGAAAGCTCTCCCATGTGCTCATACATACGCCAAATATACAGTAAGTTTCAAAACATCAAGTAGTAGATCATTGTTCTCAATACTTACAAATTTCCCAAGCTCTCATTTTGGAATCTTAGAAATGAAGTTACACTCGAATTTTTGGATCCTTTCGAAATACTTGAAATTCTTAAGCCAGCCCATTTCTTTAGGATCCTTCAAAAAAAGCATCAATTTTAGTTGCCCATGTTTTGAAACCGACAGTATTCACTGGTTCAACGACTATGCCGAGTTACCTCGACGTATGTTGCGATCCCAACGTATTCACGTGCTACAATCGAGTAAATGTATAAATGGATACTACACATTCGCACATATCGAAGTGATGGACTGTTACAGAAACAGATATATCGAAATAAAAGACATATATGTATACATACGAAGCAGAAATATATATAGAAATATATATAAATATATAGAAAAGTGAGTGAGAGCAGGAAGGAAGGAAGGAAGGAAGGAAGGAAGGGGTGGAGGGTCGTGTTTCGCACGAAATCGAGTTGGCCATTCAATTAGAAAATTTCATGACCCACCCACCTCATCCCTCTCTCTCCCTCTCTCTCTCGGGCTCTCTCGCGAGTTTGCCGATCGCAATTTCATCCGACGACCTGCTGGCTTCCCCCTTTCCACCCGTATTACGCGCGACGGTCATTTATCACTCGCGTAGGCCGCTTGGGATATACAACCGGATCCCTTCTCCTCCAACATCGCACGTAAACTCTGTTTCGCTTCTTCTCCCTCTTTTCCTTTTGCTCCTCTCTCCGCCAACTACTCCCAAAGAGCCTAAACTCCTTGCGAGGCTTCCCTTAATTCTCTTCGCGTCCTTCACTTCCTCTCATTTATTTTTCATTCTCATAAGCTTATGGCTGATTGTACTAGAATTATAACGAGATATCAGCTGTTTCTTGATTTTATGATTACAATCAATTATAATTTGATGCAATTTTTGTTTATTTTTCGTTACTAAACTTTCAGACAACTCTGTATCTCACTTTTTGGGAATGGATGCCAAAGTTTTTATTTTATAAATATCTATTGAAAAGAATCCTAGGCTCGTTCCATCACATCTCTCTCTTTCTCTCTCTCTCTCTCTCTCTCTTTTGCTCTTTCCCTTCGCCGCCCTTAACTCTCGATGGAAAGTTTTACGCCGTTAAAAATTTATAGGCTAGATGGATCTCTGTGACCCTTGGCTCTCTCTCTCTCTCTCTCTCTCTCTCTCTCTCTCTCCCTCTCTTTCCTTCCCTTCATCCACCTTCTCGCGTCCATACACCATGTACTATACGCATATATGTCTATATAAATATATAACGTGTACATAAACCCTTACGAAAGTAATATCAATTTCAGTAAATGGAAAAAGTATCAAGATGCTTGAGTTCTTTCCTCTCTTTTACTCTTCTTCTTCTCCTTCTTCTTCGTCTTTTCGAACCTCTTTACTCGATCGCGCTCTCGATGCGCTCTAGGGTTGTAAGGCTCCTTTGCTCGTGAACTCCTCATGGAACGAGCATCATAGGATCTGGAAGAAAAGAGTAAGCGAGAGAGAGAGAGAGAGAGAGAGAGATTCGATTCGCGAATTTATCGAGCGATCGACCATTTGCCCAAATGAATTAGTTCCATCGGCAAAGCTTTTGCGGCCTGCTTCTTCAACGACTTTTGCTTGTTCGACGCCCGGCGACGCAACTCCTGCGCGATCTCTTCAACGCTCTTCTGCACTTTTGGACCCCACCAGCGATCTATCTGTCTTTATATAATACACACACCCACAAAACTGCAATATTTGTGTGTGTGTGTGTGTTCTTTCGATCTCATCTCCTCATACCCCTTCACCCACTACCCCGTTTCTGCTTCCGCTGCGGCCGAGGCGCACCGACCGAATTGGATTTTTAATCGGTGCGCACTCGCCGGAAAATAGCCACTTCGCCCTGCCACCGCCTCGTGTCTATAAATGCTCGACCACTTGTTTCCACCCTCCTTAACAGTGTGAGTACACATGTGCATGCACTGCACATATAACGCGAGCTTTGCCCCGCTATGGATAAAACCCGAGTTACTCTGAGCGCGAAGCCATCCTATATAAACGGATCCTCGCTTTCTCTTTATCCTCGAGAGCTCGTGACGAACTCGAGAAAATTCATAAAAACCTGCTGGCTTCAATGTACAGCAAGGTTAAAAGTCGTCACGCTATCGTTACGAGCCATTGATAGCCTTTTTCGTAAAAGAACAAAAAAACAAAAAAACGAAAAAAGGAAGAAAAAAAAATCAACATAGGTTGAATGGGATGAACTGAACTACCTTTTCTGGTGTTTTCTGTGATTATTTGATTTCCTGTTGAACCGAAACCTTTTTTATTTTCATTTTTGTTTTTACATCCGGTTCGGTTCATCCATTTGAATGTTTCCTGCTCCAAGGACTGTCCAGAATTATCCAAAAGAACTTAATCCCCAACTCGAGGAACAATAAATAGCCCGAAGAATTGAAAGTATAACGAATCTACCGTCGCGCGAGCGTGAATAACTTAATAATAATTGCGAATAATCATCGACGATGGCGATCCAATCTCTAACATATGCGCGCAAAACTAATACTAATAATTTAAGTGGAAGTTATATCATTTCCCGACGAAAGCACTCAACTCAAAACTTGTTTGGAATATACCCTCCCATTTTTTTTTCTTCCCCTTCCTTTTTCTTCTCTCTCTCTCATTCGTTTCCTTTTTCGTACAACCCATAATATTATCAGCTATTACTCCATTCCATACAGTCTCTCGTCCCTTTGTTCAAGAACACACTATTCTCGCTTATGATAGTGTGTAGGCCGATGAGTAACACACCACTCAGTGTGATTAGATGGACATACGGTGCCCACGAGATACACAACGGCATTAGGTATTATTAGCTATAGTATATATTGTCAGCTGCTCAGGCTCTCTCTCCACACTGTAACACACATTTGAACACACATTTGAACACACAGCCTAGATCGCTGCGAGATTAATATCATGATTGAAATACAACGTGTACGCTCTCCGTCTCTCTCAGTTTAATTTGAGATATCATTTTTAATGGTTATTTTCAATTAAATCGTTAACGACAATAACTCCCGAGGCTTCCTATTAAAAATGTATTGTCGATGCTCTCGAAGATACTACGTGCTGCTTTCAATTATAAGCATTTTTTTCCTCCATCGCACTTTTTTCTTTTCTTCTAGATTTCTTTTCATTCTAGATTTTATTTACTATTTTATCTCATTTTACATTTAATTTTTCATCATTCTCCAGATTATTCTGTATTTGACATCGAATACTATTTATTATTTATTCCTTCCATTTAATATTGATCTTTTTTTTTATCACAACTTATTCGCTCTCTGCGAAATTAAATAATTATATGCTCCAGCAGCAACGCTCCAGCAATTCATTTCCTGAAATGAATGCATTACAAAAGTCTACGCTCCTTTTGCAGGAATTACATGGAATTTTTCAAATTCTCATTTTCCACCTTTTTGTTTTTTTTTTTTTTTTTTACAAATTGTTGATTATTAAACTACCGTTTCAATAATTCGTGCTCTGGGACATTCATAAATATGAACAGTGATTATTTGTTATTTGTAAAAATATCACATAATAAATAAATTGTCGAATTTCGTACTTTTTCACATTAAAAAAATCATTTTCTACTAAAATGTTATGAACAATAACAACAGCATGTCAATTTGTAAAAAAAAAATAAAGAAGAAGAAGTTAATTAAAAAATGTCAAAATCCAAGTTCAGATTTGTAATCGGCGATTCCCAAGAGCCTCCAGCACAAAATTTCAAGTGAGCAAGTAAAAATCTGTAGCTTAAGGTCTGACTAAGTAAAAAAACCGATAAAATTCCAGACATTTTAGTCTTTCGCTGCAGGACTTTGCCCAATTGTTCCAAAATCCAGAAAAAAAGTATACAAAGACCAAGATTTTAAGTTCCATAAGAAAGTGTAAGAACAGTTTATAAAGCCACACGTGGGCATGGTACGAAAGTACAGAATAAAGTTAACAAGAAAACTTAATATGTTTGTATATGCATATATTTTCCTATTGATCCGTACATACGTTACAAGATTTATGGTAATTAAAATGGTTCAAAGGACAATACTCGTAGCCGCCATTCTCTTTCAATTTCGCGCACAAATATATAAAGCTTAGAATGTACATTAATACATCGAGTATGTATATATATATATATATACATCGAGAATAAATGTGAAGCTTATAGTGTGCAGAGTAAATTCATAGTACAATACTAAAGTGGTTTATATAATATGAATACCGTGAGCAAATATAGATATACATAAAGGAATGGTTGGTCGGTTATACGTCTCCTTTTACCGTCACTGTACAGCCTTCCCAAGTTCAGCATATATGACGAGAGCGAGCGTTGTAATTATTATTTTAGAAACTCTCCGGGTCTGGAGCCTTCGCGCGGATTAATTTCGCGAGTAAATTAGTTCGTAAGTTAGAGGCACGAGTGGGGCTGCTTCGTGTTATAATAGCACACAGTGTTTTACACACATACGCACGGGGATAAATGTATGTACATGCTCGTAGCATGTGTGTCATGGGAGAGAGAGAGAGAGAGAGAGAGAGCTGTCAGTGTGTTTCGTATATGAAGAGAAACATTGCCAGGTTCTAGGGTATTCTGTGTAAGCCTGGCCGTGCATACACGCTCGCGCTTTGTTACGTCAAATTAAGCGTATCGGAGGCCGTACGCTTACACTGCGCTTTCAATCTCTGACACATATGTACATATATATGTATGTATATACTAATGGCTCCGGATCGAGGGGAATATTCACTGATGGCGTTAGGGCCACGCTACCTCGTAGACTCGACACCGGACGATGTGAACTGGTCTTTCTACTATGCCATCGCCACCGCTGCTGTTGCTGCTGTTGCTGCTGCTGTTACTCTCTCGGGCTCTCTGTCCAGACCTCTGACTCGTAATTGCACCGAGTAAAGGAACTCCAGATAATTTGAAACACCAAGTTTCATTTGGTAGAATATAAAATACATTTCAGGCAATCGGATAATGCTTATTGGGAGATAATGACGAATAACTATTAAGGTTTGATCATTGTAAACATGGGTTGATTTAATTTGATGAGGAAATAGCAGACTGTGACATTTGATTTGGGCTGCGGATGAATTTTTGTGGCGGGAATGCTGAGGGAAGGTTTGACCAAGGACTTTTTGTCCTTCGGGTTTTTTCAATTGCATTTTTTTGAATTAAACGATGTATCAAATTGAATAATTCCCCAATTGATTGGGTCGCTGTGTTTTCTGGAGTTCACTTGTATCAACTTGGATTCGTATTTTTCACGAGGAAGAGTTATCGGACTAACGAGATATTTGATTTGTCGGGTTTTTGGGTTAAGGAGCGTTTTTTTGAAACGATTTTTAAAAAAATTTCTAACGTTTGGAAGTTGTTTGTTGACGGTGTTGATATTAGACGTTGAAGTAGCGATGTTAATTATTTTGGTAGACAGAAAATGACGTCATAATAGTAAACATAGAAAATTAATAATGACGTAGAATTAGAAAGAGTTTGGAAGGGTGTATGCGGTGAGTTGGTTGTTGGACTAAAAGCCCACTATGACCTTGACATCGTCAGAGTATAATTTGAAACAAAGTGAATCATCAATAAATCTACTTGCGGCGAATAGTGTCGAGCGAGAGAATTTGTCAAGAGTAAAGTGGTGGTCCATAATATCACGAACAGGCGAAAATCAGCAGATGCATTTGGGTGAGGCTTTCCGGACGGCGGTGTTTCTGGTGCATGTTTGGATCGTTGGTCGAGTAACAAATGGTCGTAACTGTCATTAATTCATAAGGGATGAAATATCAGTAAAGTCTTTTTGTTAAAGAGCTGCGCGGTCGACGCGACACATTGGCTTCGTGGAGGATAAAAAGAGAGAGAGGAGAAAGAGAGAGAAAGAGAGAGAGAGAGAGAGAGAGAGAGAGAGAGAGACGTGCGGACGACAATTCGAAGCTTAATGTAATTTGGATAAATAAATTAGTGATTCAGGTCGCGCGTGATAAAATCATTGCAAAATGCGTATAATAAAGTGTATTATAGCTCGGGTCAGATGAACCATGAATATGCACATCATACATTATTTGTATACAAATACGTGTATTGCCGCGGGGGGAGGGTAAGTGAGTGCGCGATAGACAAACAACGCGAACGACCAATCGTGAAACTCCCCGAGCGGTCATTAATATATCGATCGATTTCTGTCTACCTCTCTCTCTCTCTCTCTCTTTCTCTCTCTCTCTCTCTCTCTCTTCTCTCTCATTCTATCTTTCTCTCTCTCTCATCTATATACATATGTGTTACTTATGTGCACATGTATACGTCAGTTGCCAGAGCCCTCCAGCTCTCTGGCAATGAGTTAATCCGCGCAGAAGCTAATTTGCACTGCCATTACGACGTATTATTGAATGCGTGCGAGCCTCCAGGGAATATAATACACACGTGAAACACAACAGAATATCGAACGTTACGTACGCTGGCAGTACCAGCATCAGAAAACGATGGACTACTATCTTTCTCTCTCTCTCTCTCTCTCTCTCTCTCTCTCTCTCTCTCTCCCGGTCTTTCACATGCTTGCACATGTGTTCTACATATGCGCTATTGTACAATAGAATTCGACATCTATCGCTCCAACCAAGTTATAACGAGCTCTCGCACTTAACATTTCTCTGCTAATATTGCCGCATTCACTCCACCCATTAAAACTACCTATATAACCTTTTTATTTCCATTCACGAATCGTAAATATCTCTCAGTTTTGGTAACTTCCTATGGACCATCAATTAATTGAGTATTAGAGAGATTTCCGGATTATTATCGCGTCTAGTTATCGAGGATTTGGGATGAGCATAAAAAAAAATATTTCCTTGCAACATTGTCATTATTATCGACATTTAATTCAATTATTTAGTACAAATTTTTGCAGGGTTTTTTTTTCAATAGTTCAATGTTGTAACAGAGAATTTTGAAAAACATGCAAACTGACAGCGATGACAAGTGCGAGGCTTAATCCGTGACTTCAGTGATCTCAAAAGTTGAACGACGTTTATGACCAGGGTCAATATTCCATGGGGAACCATTCGTCCGTCAGTCGCTGAGGGGAAGACCGTTTTCCTGAGTTTCCGATGATGCTGATTAACTGAAAGCCTTGTTATTAGTATTTTTAGTATTTTCCTAATTAGTGCTCCTGCGTATTTTCCCATAAAGTGGCAAAACTCTTGCCCAGGAACAAGAACAGTGTAAAAAGTGGAGTTTTAAGTGATGGGATGTTGTTGACCCATGAGCAGGTGAATGAGGAACAAAAGCCCATGAAAAATATTGATAAAACCTCCAGCACTAAAAAATACTTCACTAATTGCGTCTCGATTTAATATCGATACGTCACAATATAGTTGTTCATAACTCCCTGTCAGCGATTATGAGTTCAATATTAAACTTTCCCAAAGGTATAAATTAAATTTGACCCCTCAGAACTGAGGCTCGTAAATTTGTGTGCCCGCCCATATTTCAAAATACTCCATTCGTCACGGAGATTTAATAAAAAGTTGGGCACTCTCATTCCCCCCTTTTTTTTTATATTTCATATGAAGAAGTGAATATAAGCTGAGAAAAAAAAAGTCGATGATCGTTATAAGGACGACTAAGTTGGATATCAGATATGAACGAGCCGTTGACAGACCACGAAGGATCGGCAGCCGGAAACAACGCAATCTCAGCATAGCTATCTCTCTCTTTCTCTCTTTCTCTCTTTCTCTCTTTCTCTCTTTCTCTTTCTCTCTCTCTTTCCGCCCCGTTTTCGATGTGAAACTCTCAAACTCAATTTTCGGGATCTCATTTGGAAAACATAAGCTACTCGCGGTGCCCCGGTATTTACGGGTTCCATTAGGAACCTGTCAGCCGGTGATCCCGGCGCTGCCGCATGCTGGTACCGTGTGCGCTGGTGCAGCACACAACACACAAACACCTACACCACCCACTCATCGCAAAATATATCTATATATATTGTGTGTATATATCAATGGGGAACTACCGCGGCAGGAGAAACGCGAGCCTTCTCCTGCTCCTACTCAACGATACAGACTCTAGCTCACTCGGAACACCGCAAAAAGCATATACACAAAACATATATACACACAATAACCCTATAGGCACATAACACAATGCCAGTAGACAAGAGAGATCGTACCTCGTTATACGATACAGCCATCATTTGTGTGTGGGTGTGTTTGTTTGATCGTGTGTTTGTGTTTGTGGAGGGAGGCGGGGGGAGGGGGAGGGGGGGGGGGGGGGGGGGGGGGGGGGGGGGGGG